>QODF01000004.1:1119101-1135406 GCA_024372805.1 Oostethus manadensis | reverse complement strand
ATCCAGATGACACGTGCAACAGATCTACATTAAATCTACATTACTGTGCAGTGGCAGGATAACTGCATCAGAGTGAAACAAAGAATGAGGAGATGTTTGTGGTGAACACAGCCATGCATCCCAAACCGCACTCCCTCCAAAAGCGAAGGTCCCACTAGGAAGATGCCGGAGCACGGTCCCCCAGCAGGCTCCCCACAGGGTGGACGGCCCGACCCCGCCCCCCATGAGGCAACCGCAGAATTTTAGATTTCTTAGGGCACCCTCTTAAGAGAAAAATGGAAATGCAGTGAACAAGTCATCAAGTCATCGCTTCTAACGTCACGCTGAGAATCTACAATGTCGAGTCTGTGGAAGTGAAGGGGACACAACATTTGTTGTGTTCGGAACAAGCAACATTGATCGCCGTTAAAGCAGCTCATTGTGTGCTGATAGAGTAATCATGTCCGCCTCGAAGTGGCGAGGTCGCGGCGACGCCATGCATGAGTCGCTCTGAAAAGGCCACTCGATACCATACGCTACGGGTCGCTGTCATTGACCGCGGACAGTCATCGGTAGATGTTTTAGTGAGAGCAGGTGCCGTGTTTGTCCGCACGTGAGGGAGAACGTGCACGTGGCTGGCGGTCTGGAGCACGGTGAGGTCAGGAGGCAAAGCCGGCTGGCGTTATTGTCAATGAAGGAGTCGACTCTTTGAGAGCTGCAGACAGAGAAGAAGGGAAGGACAGCGATTTATCAATGCAAAGTTAATAACATCCATTTGAATCTAACCAAAAATCAATATTTCATTACCAAATTGTTAGCCAGAATGAAGAAGGATCGGCCAAGTTGGCGAGAAGGTGGCGTCCAATAGTTCAGTGGGGAAAGACGGGATGATTCATGGGGCCATCAGGCCGGGGGGAGCAAGAAGGGCTGGTGGTGTGGGATAAGCGAGGGGGTGTTGCCGCTACGGGTGCAAACTTGGGAGCGGCTCGTCTGCTCGCCAACGACCTTGGCGGCGAGCGGGCGAAGGATGGAGAAGAAAATGAAAGCAACTGTCAAGTGGCCACAGGTCAGTGTGGGCGTATAAATCATTCCCGAGAGCCAATTTACACCGCGTACGTGCGCTTATTAGCGTGCACAATTTGTGACAATGCATGAAGGGAAGTCACACTGCGTGTTTAGAAGAGAGTGGAGTACTACTTGTTGACCTTTCAGCACAAACACACCCTGGCAGCTCTCTTAGATACGCCACACTCTCTCAGACTCCAGCAGTGTGTGCTTTTGGACCCTCGTTCTGATGTGCTCTTAGACTTCACGGGCTTGGTGATTAGATGATGTGGTAGACAGCTGTCAATCAAATGAGACTCTTGACTCAATAGAAGATGACAACTTAGTGAACCCATCAACTATTCTCTGTGCAGAAAAGGGAAGACGGTAGCAGAGAGAATTGATGCTAATCAAGTCTGCTGGATTCTTTACTTGCTGTGACGCTTTTTACGCCTGATTGACCTTTCAACATGGAAGGCCCGTGAAGTTGTGCTTTGTAATCTGTGTCGAAAATTCAAGATGGCGCTGCAGAGACCTTGTACGGGATGGTTATTCTGAGCCAGGTGTAATTCCTTTTACGGAAACCATCTGTAAGCTTGACAGATACGGCAATGTGAATCAAGCGCAACTCCATAGACGGCTGCTTCTGCTCTTGACTAATTGACACCTTCCACTTTTAGGAGGGCCACCAGAACCTGCACAAGGATCAGCCACAAAATCCAACAGCATTCAAATAACTGCTACTGACACGTTTGCTTATTCTATTTAGCTACGTGAGAATGTGCAAATATTGGAAGTATGACGCAGTACACAATAATCCATATAAAGTAATCCCTCTTGTATGGGCGGTTAACTGTGTTATGATCACCTGATGTGGTGCCTCGTGGTGCTCGCCCTCTCTCTCTCTCTCTCTCTCTCTTTCCAGCGGGGTGCTGGACTGGAGGTGGGACAGCGGGACACACCTTCACCCAATCATGGCTGCCTCCCACTTAGGCTGAGCAGGGGCAGCTGCTGGTTTGTCCCCTTTTGCTCCTGCAGGCACACTCATCGCTCACCAGCTTCTCTTGAGCCGGCATCTGTTTTTGTGCTCCAGTTGCACAGGGGGTGTTCTGCAGAGCTAGTTTAATGGGTTACCAAGCTTTGTTGAGTGGAAAGCCTGACTTGGCTGTTTCACGAAGGTAGCTCTTTTTTGAAGCAGCTTGGCAACTTAGGCTAAACTCTGGTCCGGTCCCGACCTCCCCTGGTCTGCCTCAGTCTTTGGACGTTTTTATGTAATTAATATAGTTCCCGGAGTGCTGTATACTGCAGCCTCCAGCGCCTTAAGTCTCTGTTTTTTGCTGCTTACCTCTGCTGGAAGTGGTCGCTGAGACATTAAAGAACTGTAACCTGCCCCTGCCTCTGCATTCCGTGGACCACCACGCATCCACTGAAAGGGAATTTCTGCCAAGTAGAATGTGTACTTTAAAAATGAAATACTTTGGTGGTTAGAGCATACAAAACCTGTTTACCACCTTCGATATATGCATTTTGTAAATACAATTTTTCATAAAAACTTTACGATAATATTATGAGTCGTAATAATACGAGATTGAAAATCTTAATTTTACCTTCGACCCAGGCCAAACTTCAAACAAGTCCCCTGATGTTTATAGCTGTCTCTGGCAATGCCTGATAAAACGGAGTATGCAAATCATCAGGTTTTGTGAATAAGGTCGAAAATTGACGACAAAAACATCGTACATGTATGAGAAAAAGCTTGTAATGTTACGTGAGTAAAGCCGGAACTTTTCGAGAATAAAAGTCGTAACATAATTTTATAGGCATAGCCTGAGACAGCTATGAGACGAGGAGCTGTACGTGGAGGGTGCGGGGCACTAGAGAGTAGCGGTGAGATGATGCTAACCCATGCTAATCTGTTTGTGCCCAACTGCTCTGTTTTGCTGTGCCGATAAATAAACGCTTGGCTAAAGCCAGAGGAAAGTTTCCCTCCTACTGAAAAACGATGCTATATTTTTCCTCTGACACGTAAAATGACAACTTTTTGTCTCGTAGTTTTCAGAGGGAAAAAGCTTGTTGCTCAAGCACCTCCTAATGGCATTAATAGCGCCTGTGCAGACGTTACAGTATGTAGGATATTCATTCACTTTAATGTCCGTGTGCAAATGAAATTTCATTCTAGTTGGATGGTGGAGCGAGATAACTTCTTCTAATACTTAGAGCAGAGAAATGAATGAGATTCATTGCTAATTCAACCTGAAGTGTTGGTTGGACTTTACTCAAATAAAATGTGCATGCCTTTGCCATGGATTGCTGTTTACTTGTTTGTTTATATGCATCATGAATTTATACCTGATTCCTTTACATAAAGCGGTGGAAATCTAGGAAACTTTAACTGCAGCTATTTATTTCACAGACTGGATGAACGTTTGGCTAAAAAGTTACTGAATTGTTTTGGATCATATCATTCAAAATGAACCGATATTGTCCACCAAACACCCCTAAAATACATATATATGTACTATATATACATATATGTATACATATATATATATATGTACTATATATACAAATAAACATTTTTTTTCAACCGATCTGCGCGAAATGGAAGCACCTGTGACACACCCAAGATTGGGGTACTTATTCCTAATCCTACTACAGCTCCTATGCCACCTTGTATGTGGTTTCTGTGAACTCCCGGGAATTCTTACTGCTTCTCTGTGACTCCGGTTTGGGCACTGTGGAACCCTCGGCAGTCTTCCCCGCGGGGATAATACTGCGACAGGTGACTGGACCTGGACACCCAAGCCGATAAGGGTGAGGAAGAGGGGGAGACGTGGTGGCATGCGGCAGTGGCCGAAGAGACAGGGGCACCTTCCTACGACAATGCTTGCCAACATCTTGTTTCTCTGCAATAAACTTGACGAGCTTCGGACGAACACCCAGTTCCAGAGGAAGTTTAAAAACGTTTGCCTCCTTGCTCTGACAGAAACATGGCTTAAAGACTCGAATATTCAGTCCAACTTGGATGTCGCAAGGTTTGGTTGGGGTGATTCTAACAACTGTAAACTGGGAAAGCCCTTGGGTAACTTTTACCAGTACGTCACTTGTCCAACACATTTGGCAAAATGTCTGGACCTTTGTTTTGGATCCGTGATGGGAGCTCCACTGTCGGACCATAATGTTGTTCATGTAATCGGGTCATACATACCTGAGTGAAGATAGGTGTGGTTTGGTCGGAGGACTCCATTCAGTGTCTCTAGGACTGTTATGACTGCACAGACTGGGACATGTTTAAAGAACCGAACTGAACTTTTTCTGTATACTTTCTTTGAGAACTTGGTCCTTCCCCTAACAATAATTTCTGTATATCCAAATAACGAGCAGTGGGTATCCAAACCTCTGAAGAACTCGATCACACAGCGTAATTTATGTTTTAACCAGGGTGACATGACTCGACATAGGGAGCTTCAGAGACAAGCAAGGAAAGGTTGCAAAGATCTCCTACGAGGACAAAGTGGAGAAGCACCCCAGCTCTGGAAACTCCTGTCTAGCCTGGGAGGGGGTCAAATCCATGATGGGGTTGCCCCTTAAAAAGACAGTCATGTCCCAGAAAAACAAGTCAGATCTTGAGCTGGCAAATGAACTGAACATTTTTTATAACGACTTTTGTAAGGCGTTTTTACACCTCTGAACAGACCACTGTGCAGGTCCGGGTGTTAGAGAGAGGAAAAGCCTGATGGTATTGGGGGTCATACTCTAAAAACTTGTGCGGACCAGTTGGCAGACATTTTCTCTTTTAGTTTTTATTCCAAATTGTCTCTCCAACTTCAAAGGGTTCCACGTGTGTGGAAGGATTCTATTATTGTTTCTGTGCCAAAAACGTGAAAAGGCTCATCATGGGATGTATTATTGTTTTATCGTCAGCTTCCCCGTTTTGAAGTGGATAACACGTTCAGGAAAATGTTTTGGTCCTGTTTTAGTCGGTGCTGCACCCTCAACAACAAAGACAGGCTGCAGGGCATCACCAAAGTGTGTGGCAGAATTGCTGGCAACAGACCTAAAGACTTGACAGTGTTGTATCAAAGAGGCGGACTCTGAAATTTTGTCAGTCTTAACCGGAACCAAAAGAAGAGATCATATCTCACCTGTGGTGGTTTGACTGCAGGGATTAGTGCACTCTTCTATGTTCTTTAGTCTTAGAGTTCTGGCCTGATCTACCATCACTCTATCCTTTTTATATCTCAACCCATCCGGTCGAGACAGACGGCCGCCCCACAGAGCCTGGGTTTCTTCCGCAGAGAGAGTTTCTCCTTACCTCTGTCGCCAAGTGCTTGCTCATGTGGGGTTTCAGCTGGCTCTCTGTTTATGACCTCCATGTGTAACGTGCCCTGAGATGCCTGCTGCTGGGATTTGGCGCTACACAAATGGAATTTAATTGGTTATTTCACAAATATTTTTATTATTTTTGTAAAATGTGTTTTTGTTCGTATCTGTTGGGTCTAGAACTTAGTCTTTTCCTTGAACAAAGTCCATTTTGCCCATTTTTCCTAACACACAGTCAGTGTGTTCATACCTTATTACTTAGTACTTGTGTTCATAATGCTGAACCAGAGCTTCTGGACTGAGTCTCTTGTAAGTATTTCTGTTTCTGGTGCCACAAAGAATCTCATTATTTTTTCCAGCAAAATTCCCTCCAAAATAAGATGTTGGGTTACGATCATATATGGCCGTTCACTTTTTTCATGTCTACTTTAAGTTCTATTTCCCATCTTTGTTTAATATACTCAGAGTTTCCCTTTTCTTTCATTAAATTCCGGAAAAGTGGATACTATTTTAGTCCGCTTTGATTTGTTGGCACTCATCCCTGTTGTTGTCTGTGCTTTTTGCCTTTTTTCTCTCTCTCATAATAGTCCCTGTATTGTAGGCATTTCCAAGAGTCACGCTTGCCCAAATTGTGTTTGTTGCAGTCCCTGAACCAAAGAGGTGATTTTTGCAAATAGTCCATCCCCTCAAGAACAGCATTTTAGTTAAGTTGGTTTTTTTTTTTAGCAATCTCATGAGAATGTGCAGGTGTTCCCAATGTTTTGCATATGCAACCACATTTGCATGGACACAAAAGATGTGTCCCAGTCATTAAATGTGCATATTGTACCATATCAGACGGGCTAGTCTTTTCTCCTCCTTCTCCAGCTCCAACCAAAAGGAAGTGTCTTCTTTTGACGAGACTCCAGATTGCGTGCGCATCAGGTGACAATTAAGACATAACAACGTCAATTATGTGCCGTCACATCCACTTACCTTCATTCCCGATGAGAAAAAAAGCCGCGCTTCTCCATGAACTTGCCTAAAGCTGACAGTCTGCAGTGCGTTAAATTACCAGTGTCTTTCCCACGGCAACACTCACCTGTAATGAGCAATTAACGCTGCCGTCGGCCCCATCTGTAAAATTTGATTTCCTTTTCTGATTTTTTTTTTTCTCCCTGCGTCGCTGCTGCGACCGTCTTCACCCCACTTAGCACAGCACATTTCGAACAATCCAAATGTGACACGCGCCTTCTAAATTATTCAGCTGCCGCAAACATAAAACAACTGTTAACACGCCAGAATAATTAGTTATGCTTGCTTGACATGTTTGCCTCGTTAATAATTAATGGCTTTGTCTTAATTAACAACGAGACTGCTTTGGCTCGGTTACTTCTTCCTGCTGAAAATAAAGCAGAAAAAGCAGCAATTATGCTATAAATATTCAATGCACCCCCTTATTTGGAGCTGGGGGAAGAGCTGGGCGTATTATGAGTGGGGGTCCACCATATACAAGTAGCTACCTGTATATCTACAAGTAGCAGAATACCAGTGGCAGAAAATGCAGGACAATTAGTGTGTGGCTGTGGCAACCACCGCAAACCGTAACTCCAGGAATATCTTCTTTGGTTAGCCAATTTCCAATGTCCTGGTTCCCCAGCACCTGACGCAGACCATGAAACATCCCAGCCTGTGTGACACTCTCATATGTATTTCTCTCTTTTGTATCACTCATTTGAGACATGGTGGGATTCTAACCCCGGCCCACTGTACCAAAAGACAGGACTGTTTTCCACTGAGCAATGCGTGAGGTGGCCAGGCGGCCTGACATAGTGCTGGTGGATAAACATCAGGAGACAGCACTGGGGATTGATGTAGAAATGCCAGAAGAAGGAACACAAAAGCAAGACTGAAAAAGGAGCTGGAGAAAATGTGTGTGTGACAGTGGCGCTGGTATTGATGGGGGCACTGGGGGGTGGGAACCCCCCAAGCTGGGTGGATGGATCCAGCAGATACCAGGAACAACATCTCCGCCCAGAAGAACGCAATGGAGAAAGATGTTCCATTATGAAGACCCCAAAGACTGGATTTGGAAGGATTGCAAAGAAAAACTTAACCCGAGCTGTCCCAGTCATCATTTTCCATGATCATTATTTAGATGTTCGCACATCTAAATGTTTTTTCAGCCAATTTGAAGGCGTTGAAAAATGCACAACGGGCCAAGACAGATGGAAATTTTCATGGGCGACGTCGTTGTTTGGGCTGAAAGAACGTGAAAGCGCTCAGCCACTCACAGATGAGCAAAAAAAAAAAAAAACAGCTGTCAATAAGCAGCAGGGGCGACAGGCTCGAATAGCCGCCATCCCCGGGACTTTGGCGAGACTTTGACAGCCACCCAGGAAGGAGACTTATCTCCCCTCCTTTTCTTTTACTCGAGCTGCCGTATGATTAAAAGGCAAATGAGTGACACATCTCGACACCCCAAATCAGCTCGCTGCATTAATATTTCACACAGATGGCAGCTGTGTATCAAAACAACATGCAGCGCACTAACATCCTGCAGGCCCTGAATACAACACTGCAACAAGAAATGTATATTGCATACTAGCATGCCTGGATCTGTTTGGGAAAATCATCTTACTGTAAACGTACTGTACCTAGTAGTAGAGGAGCAAGAAGCCTGTGTTATCATAACAGATTGCAATAAACTTAATAATAATACAATATGATATAGGCCGCACAGTGGATGAGTGGGTGGCCTCACAGTCATGGGAAAACAGGGTTTGAATCTGGGCATCTCTGTGTGGAGTTCGCATGTCCTCCCCGTGTTTGGGTTTCCTCCAGGTAGTCCGGTTTGCTCCCACATCCCCAAAACATGCATCTTAGGTTATTTGGTGAGTCTAAATTGTGTGAAAGGTTGTTTGTCTGCCCTGCGATTGACTGGCGACCAGTCCAGGGTGTACCCCGCCTCCCGCCTGAAGTCAGCTGGGATAGGCTCCAGCATCCCCGCGACCCTAATGCGGATAAATGGTATAGAAAATGGATGGATGGATAATATAAAATACCTAAACAAAAAACAAACCTATAATAATCACTCATTACTATATGACCTGCATGGCCAGCCAGTCAATTGATTATTTGAAAAATAATGGCTATTTATTATTCATATTGTACGTTAGTATTAGCATTGGCTTGAGACAAGACCCCGCCTTTTTCAGGGAGACTTCAAATGGAAGCCGACATGCATGTTGCTGATTTGGCCATAAATTTGTTGGGGTGGGGGGGTGACAGCCTACGCCATCTTGGTGGCGGTGATTAAAGTATGAATGTTAAAAGGGTTTTGGGGCGGGGCGGGCGGGGGGTGGAGGAGATAATGAGGGTAGCAGAGGTGAGGCAACAGATAACCACCAACCGTGAAGCGGCTCCAACTTAATGGCAAATAAGTGAGCATCCCGTCCGTCCGACCGAGGCCGCTGGGCCGGCCGCGGTCAATATCTGTGGTCTGCTACAAAAAGAAGTCATTATAAAGAAGTCCAAAAGCAAGGCAGATATTGCACAAAAAGGTTACATGCGTTGTGCGAGTGAGCAGGAGGGAGCAGAAAGAAAGAAATATAGCATATATTAATAATGAATGAGTGGCATTTGGGGCAGGGAGCAGCGCCAGTGTTTGTGTGTGATTGCATGGCCGCTTTCAAGCATAAAACCCAGGCATGCACGGAACACCGCCGTTCCTCCAAAATGTCACAAAAGCTGATTTATGGTCTGCCTTGCCAGTGCATTATTTGAGCTTGACAATCTTAATCATTCACACTTCCCACATGGCGGCCGCCCGCCTCGCCCGTGCTCACTGTTTGCTCCTCCAACGGCCTTAATGGATTATTGAAATATCAAAATAAGCCGGTGGTGGGACCCCCTGGAGCAGTATCAAAATGTCAGCTTTGTACTTACAAGCCGGCGCTGCTCGACAGGGTCAAGGGCTTCAATTACTTGTGTACGTCCACGTGAAAGGTTATGTCCCCCACCGGCTGTTTACGCCCGAGCAGCGCTGTGGTTAACACTACTCCACAGCAAAGTACCAGTTCTGCCATCACACAGCACCAGCAACTTCTTAGCTCAAGCACGCGATCATTTATATGAATTATTAAATGCATTGATCATGACACACACACTTCACATGTATCCTTTGTCTTTGACTTCAATGACCAAGTCAAAGTAAACGTAGGGGTGCTGAAAAGAGATTCGGGGAGTGTGACATGGCAGCTTTGCAAGGCACGTGCAGGAAGTGATGGGAGACATCCCCAGCTTTCCCGTCTACCAATTAACACGCTGCACTGTGTTTGGCTCCGCCCTGTCAGCATCTTACCAATCCCTCAGAGGGGTAATATGAGTATTTACATCCCCTTCGTTTGAAAATGGAAACACAAACACGTGTGTGGCCTACTCAACTGATGATAACATTTCATCCCATCCATCTTCTATGCCGCTTATCCTCCTAAGATTGAAATATTTGATAAGTTTTAGTTGATACTTGCTAAGCGCAAAAGGGCTGACTTCCAGCATGACCTTACTGAAGTTAAGATGTTGCTGTTACGTCACCGTCTGCTTTTTAGACGTATTATCGGAATATTGATGTCCGTGAACATATAGTGGATGAGTGAAAATGTCAACGTGATGATGTGGTTATCTGCGAGGCCTATCACTGACACAGCCATCGAATAAATCACACGCCCCGTATAGACCTGATTCCTTCTCGGCCAAGGGACGGATGCATCACGCCGCCCTTTACACCGCCTCCAGTTCACAAGGGTGGTGTTGAAAGACGACATTATTGGCGTGCTGAAGTCTCCTTGTTGCCCCCAAAGCCCCCACCCGTGTGTCCTCAGTGCCTATAGAGCAGTTGGTGTAAAAAAGTTATTGGGAGTGATATGAAATGTTCTAAATGTCATTAATTGACACCTTTTTCTGTTGGAGCTGTCAGAGGGAGACAGAAAGGTCACAGCTCCGGGGGCGGGGTAGATATATTTATATATATATATATATATATATATATGAATGGATGGAGGAGCCGCTTGTATTGATCCACTTCCCACTCCCCAACAATCAAGAGCCTACACTGGGCACACAGTTCTATGGGCGGGCGCCAAGGGGCCTTGCCACATGTGGTATCATCTGGCTAAGCCCACTTTTAAACCCTGCATCATACCCATTGCACGCTGGGATTGCAGGTAAATGCTTCTTGATTATTGATATTTATATCTGTATTAGTACTGTATACTAATATATACTACCCAACAGAACAAATTCCTCTGACTGTGTGAATTATACCCGGCAATAAACCTGATCCTGAATCGTACGAGTGGTCGAGCACAGGTTGAACCAAGGTTTAGGACTCTGCCATCTAAGAGGGTTCTAAGAGGCCTACTCATTAAAATCCAAGTGACCAGCACACATGAAAAATCATGGTACCCGTTATGTTTTTCTTCTAACCCCCCCCATCACTTTTTGACAGGCGGCAGCAGGAATATGTTTAATTTCAGAGAGAATATTATGCTACATAACCACTTGGCATTTACACTGAAAAATGGTTTTCTGCTTGGTCTGCTGCCGTCAATGTCCACCCGCCCCATGAGTGGTGTGGGTGGTGGGTGGAGGGTGATGGGGTGTGATTAGGGAAGGATTGGTTCTGATGAGGAAGGAAGGAATGATGGATTTAGAAAACGATGAAGATCATGAAAAAGATGATGTTTGTGATGTTTTTCAATACATGACCTTATTCTTTGGTGATCAATGTCACAGACCAATGACAAAACAGGATGAATGAAACATGCTGAATTTCAATAACGTTTTAGTCTGGAAAGCAGTGGAACCTCTAAAGACCCTATAGCTCATACAAAGCCCAATTCTACCCATTTTGGGGAGAAAATTAGGATAAGCGGCAGAGCAAATGGATAGATGGATGGATGGGTGTCTCACTATTGTAAAAAAGTTCAAAGCACATCATACATGCAAAGAAAGGCATGTTTTTTTGCAAAAATTATTAAGTGCTTTGCAACAAAAAATGGAGTGGCGTTACCACAGGGGTGGTGCGGGGCTACCGCAAACACTTTTCATTGTTACCATATTTTTCGGGTGGGGGGTGCAGAAAATCATTTTAAAAGGGGGACGCTGCAAAAAAAGTTTGGGAACTTCTGCTTTAACAAAAGAAAGTTGGGAGACAGCCAATACAGAACTTGGTTTTTTACACATGAGCCTTTAAGAAGGTGACAACATGCAAGATCACCTTCACATTACATTCACGTTAATTCAAGAAATGTCCTGTTTTAATGTTTCAATAATAAAAGAGAACAATCTTTTTGTACTTGCATGAGGCAAAAAAACTAAATACATCAATTGGGCCTACCAGAGCAACGTGTGTGTTGTCACTCCACTGTGTGTGTGTTTGTGTGTGTAGACTAATATGTGTGATTAGTCTCCAACAAATGTGAGACAGTGCCGCTGAGGAAAAGACAAGAGGCAGAGCTGGAGGTAGCAGAGATGAAGATGCTGAGGTTCTCTTTGGGTGTGAGCAGGATGGACAGGATCCGGAATGAGCACATCAGAGGGACAGCACATGTTAGAGGTTTTGGAGATAAAGTCAGAGAGGCCAGACTGAGATGGTTCGGACATGTCCAGAGGAGAGATAGTGAGTATATTGGTAGAAAGATGCTGAGTTTTAAATTGCCAGGCAGGAGGCCTAGAGGAAGACCAAAGAGGAGGTTTATGGATGTAGTGAAAGAGGACATGAAGGTAGTGCAAGAGAAGAGGATACAGAAGACAGGGTTAGATGGAGGGTATTGATTCGCTGTGGCGACCCCTGAAGAGATAAGCCGAAAGGAAAAGAAGGAGTCTCCAACATATAAGTCTCAAACAGATTAGAGGGCTGATTCCTGGACCAGAACAGGGACTGGAAGTGTGAATCCAAGGATCCTCCTGGCTGACAACACATGTGGGCTGCCTGAGCGTGTGTATATACTCATGTGTGTTGGAACATACGCTGTGATTAACGAGGCTGTAAGAAGGAGAACGACAACTCTGGTGTCAGCATTGTTTACGAGAGAGATAGAGAACAAGCAAACATTGATTAGAAAAACAAGGTGTGTTCTTATTGGAATAAGACGGCCGCTTCATGCTGAGGTATGTGACCTCAGCAGCCATTCTACTTTTGCTCTCTTTTTAATCATTCATCATAAGTCTGTCTATTCTTTGTATTGGTAGGCTAAGGTTTTTGTTATTATTGTGTTCCAAAGGGCCATTTCAAAACCCAACTAAACAAACACTGAATCAATTTTTCCCACAAGACATGACGTAAATCCAATTCAAAAATCAATGTAAATCTTGTAATATTAACTCATAATACATTTTACAAAGTGAATATACATGTGGAATGAAATGAAGATTTAACTTCATTGTGACCTTTATTGAAGACGCTTGATGGCAAAGATGGCGATGAGTGGCAAGCCACTCAGACACCACCTTTCTGTTTTGTTTTCCTAATTTAATTCAAGAATATTTCTCACCATTTGTAACAAATCTGCTGCCACTGGCAACTTTTTTTGGTGCCATTATGGGCTCTAATTTTGTAGACCAGGAAGCGAAGCGCACCCCCGTTTGCGCCTCGCCAATGGGCGTGTTTTGCCTTTTGTGCCAGGCGCAGCTTGGTGTAGGTACGCCTCTATCCCTCCTAGCGGGGCAAGTGGCAAAGAGGGTGGAGAGAAGGCGTGAATGGGTTTAATACAGCCGGGTCAAATCTTCACCAATCAGATGAGCTCCTCTCCTCACCTTTAAATGCGCCGCTGGCGAAGCAAATTGCAAGTTTTGTTCAATATGGATGAAGACAGCAGAAAATGGCCTAACTTCTCCCAAACGGAAAGTGATCTTTTGGTCCGGGAGGTCCAAGCTTGCAGTGGCCGAATATATGGTCACGCAAGCCGGCCTCCAATGGATGATGATGCACTTGTATTACTCAATCAATTATGATCAGTTTTGCAATTCTCACCATCAAAGGTGTCAATACGTTTGATTAACCGTTTATTTACAATTGACCACATCCATATCAGATCCACTGGCCGCCGATGAGGAGGAGGATGAGGAGGAGACGGCCCAACAGAAGCAAAGAACTACAAAGTCAACTGCTTCATGACATAGATGGGGTCATGGGTGGGGAGACAAGAATAATAAAAAAATTAATTTTATTATTTATTTTATTTTGTTTTTTTTCTTTTTTAGTTTTTTTTTATTATTTCTTGGTTTTTTTTTTTTTTTTTTTTTTTTTTTTGTATTTTTTTTTTTTTTTGTTTTTTTTTTATCCTTTTTGTTTTTTAAATTTTATTTTTTTTTTTTTTTTTATTTTTTTTTAAAATCTAATTCTTTTAAAAAAACAGAGGGACCACTGAAACTTGGCCAGTCAAGCACCACAAAGCTGTCTTGCTTTTGCAGACATGCTGTTTTTGTTGCTGTTTTTGTGTCAGTACCATCTAATCTGTGCAGACGGTGGCTGCGCTCACATGGTTATGACGACGTCAAGGACTTATCTTGTTAAATTTATGTTGCTCTGGTTCTCAGCATTCAGCTTGAGCTGCAGAATTGATGTGAGGCTTCATGGGAAGTGACAGAATCGTTCTCGACTCCTGTCATGGTCTGGCCCGACGCCCCGCTCGCTACCAGCCAGGAAATAAAAATACACCACATTGACACCGCAATAAGCCGCTAATCAGCCGGCGTGTGTCACTGTGAGCTGAGCTGGGATGCCAAAGGGGGGCTCCAGAACTTTACTCTGATCCTGGCCCTCTACAACTTTGGTCCTAATCTAGGAATTAACACGCTTTGATCCATCAGAGTACAAAAAGGTTTGTTGTTTACTAGTGGGAATTCTCAAAAGCTCTGCTTCAAACTGTCAGGGACCGTGTTCTATGCCAACACAAGAAAGCTATTGATGTTTATCCATGCTCACATTCTCTTGTCTAGGTTTTTGAAAAATTCCGCTCCCTGCACAATTAAACATTTGGGCCTTGGACATTCCTTGGACGTCCTTGGACTTTCTTCAAAAATCTTGCTTTTTTGGTTTGTTGATTGTCAGCCACCTTTGCTTTGATTTTTTTTTTTTTTTTTACCAATTTACAGGATAATAAATCAATATTTTCCCTGGTTAACGAGGCTACTGTGATAGCATGTAGAGTTTTTTGAAACATGTTGTAGTTTGAAGTGAAGCAGAATAAACCTTTTATACTTTCCATAAATTGGGGGGTCATACGGTATTGTCTAAAAGCCAGGAACCTTTGACATATTCATTGCTACCTCTTCCAATAACAAACCATATCTATCCATATATTTCTTTGCATATAAATGATCAGAAATAGAAAGAACAAAAGAAATTTTGCTCAGCATTTCAAGGCAGCTTGACTCCCATTCAGCTGTTATGATGCTGGACAAGACACAAAGAAAAAAAAACAAGAATTCATTTGTGAAAGCACCAATTAACCTTTGGTGTTAAAATACAGGTGAAACATTTCTACTCACCAGAACGCATCCAGGAGTCATTTCACGTGTTAAAATGATTCAGACATTTATTAAACAAGTGTTTTTTTTAAAATAATATCTATATAAAGATAACATTGCCCCCTGGAAAAAAAAATCATTCTAGAAATCATCCCTACTGCCCCTGTCCACATGGGTGGGCGGGGCTTAACACCTGACAGGTGAAACTGCCCACCTACATCTTTACAGGTGATGCCAATGATGATGTAATTATCTTTAAGCTTTTAGATTTTTTTTCCTGTCAACTTTTGAGCAGTGCGAAGCTTTGCAAATGTGCAAGGCTGTAAAATGCGTGGCGTTCACGCATGGCTGCCGGAATGCCACACAGGACCTGCACGGGGCTTGTGAAGACTGGGAAGGTTTATTGAGTGTGCTTTTTCTGGTAATTGTGATACCCCACAAGAAGAAGGTGCCTGGCGGTTGCGTGTCAGCCATCAAGCAACACGCGTGGTCTTGTTTGTTGTATGCAACTTGTGTGTGTTTCACAGTGTTGCAACACGGCACGTCTAAATCTCAGCGCTCTTTAAATCTGACGCCAGCCCATCTCTTGTGATGTGTGCGTGTCCTCCGGGGTGCCTTGTTCACATCAGTCTTCCAGCATGTTCGACAACCTCGCCTTGTTTGTGTACAAACACTAGAGCTTGTCATTTTGCTGCTTTCATCCGTTTCAAACCCCCTTTTCGAGCGCACTGTCTGCGTGTGCGAGTGTGTGACTTTGTGTGTTAGTGTGTTGGAACTGTATGGCCAACACCAATTTTGTGACAAGCGTCAGTTTTAAGTAAGGACATAAAAGTGCATTTGGACAGTTGACATGATTCCCCACAAAACCCCCAGTGGCGTTCCAAGTAGTGTAGGTAGTCCAAACATTCTCTCTCGCTCACACACACACATACCGTACTTACAAGACTATAAACAATGACTGTTTATTTTTATTAATTTACAAACTGCATACTCTATACCGCTTATCCTCATTAGGGTCGCGATTCCTAAATAATTGTCATCATTTTTGTTTATAATGTTATGACTTTATTCTGATAATATTATAACTTTTCCCCAGCCTAGTTTTTCAAAAATTACACTTTACCTTGTTTGTTTCTAACCAATACTATTAGAATACATTTCTCAGAAAATTGTCCAACTATTTGAACTTTATTCTTATAAATTGTCTTTTTGTAAGTATGACTATATTCCCACAATATTTCGACTTTTTCCAGCGATTTAATTAAAAAAATGACAGCTTTATTGTTTGTTTTATTTCACGTGATATTAAAACTTTTTTATTTTATATTTCTATGACTTTATTGTCAGTCTCATGAAATTATGACTTTTTCTTGGTAGATTACCACTTTTTCTTTTATTATTTTGACAAATGCTGCTTTTTTTTCTTTCGTTGCTGTTTTTTTTTTT
>QODF01000004.1:1031874-1115564 GCA_024372805.1 Oostethus manadensis | reverse complement strand
TGTGCTACATGCTACAATGTGCTACACACTACAGTGTGCTACATGCTACAATGTGCTCCACGCGACAGTGTGCTACAATGTGCTACATGCTAGAGTGTGCTACATGCTACAGTGTGCTACACACTACAGTGTGCTACATGCTACAATGTGCTGCACGCTACAATGTGCTACAATGTGCTACACACTACAGTGTGCTATATGCTACAGTATGCTACGTGCCACGTTGTGCTACATGCTACAATGTGCTACACACTACAGTGTGCTACATGCTACAATGTGCTATGTGCTACAATGTGCTACATGCTAGAGTGTGCTACATGCTACAATATTCTACACGCTACAATGTGCTACATGCTACAATATGCTACACGCTACAGTGTGCTACATGCTACAATATGCTCCACGTGACAGTGTGCTGCAATGTGCTACATGCTAGAGTGTGCTACATGCTACAATGTGCTACACACTACAGTGTGCTACATGCTGCAATGTGCTGCACGCTACAATGTGCTACACACTACAGTGTGCTATATGCTACAGTATGCTACGTGCCACGTTGTGCTTCATGCTACAATGTGCTACACACTACAGTGTGCTACATGCTACAATATGCTACACGCTACAGTGTGCTATATGCTACAATATGCTACACGCGACAGTGTGCTATAATGTGCTACTTACTACATTGTGCTACATGCTACAATGTGCTACACACTATACTCTAATGTGCTACACCAGGGTTGTCCAAATGGTATTTATGGTGAGGGCCACATAGCGAAAAATTAAATGCAACTTTGATATTTTCTGGCGAAAACGCCTGTAATTGATATTTTATATTATAATTTGTATCAACTTCACGCTACACTTTTTAACCCAATTTTTGCTGTTTTCAATTTTTTTCAACGTTCTTCTTAAATAATCGTCATCATTTTTGTTTATAATGTTATGACTTTATTCTGATAATATTATAACTTTTCCCCAGCCTAGTTTTTCAAAAATTACACTTTACTTTGTTTGTTTCTAACCAATACTATTAGAATACAATTCTAAGAAAATTGTCCAACTATTTGAACTTTATTCTTATAAATTGTCTTTTTGTAAGTATGACTATATTCCCACAATATTTCGACTTTTTCCAGCGATTTAATTTAAAAAAATGACAGCTTTATTGTTTGTTTTGTTCCACGTGATATTAAAACTTTTTTTATTTTATATTTCTATGACTTTATTATCAGTCTCATGAAATTATGACTTTTTCTTGGAAAACAGTGTTTCATTCATTCATTTTCTATACCGCTTGTCCTCATTAGGGTCGCGGGTATGCTGGAGCCTATCCCAGCTGACTTTGGGTGGGAGGCTGGGCACACACTGGACTGGTTGCCAGTCAGTCGCAAGGGCACAGAAAGACAAACAAACATTCATTCTCACAGTATAGACAATTTAGAGTCACCAGTTAACCTAACATGCATGTTTTTGGAGGAAACCGGAATACCCGGAGAAAACATGCAAACACAGTGATGCCCAACGGAGATTCGAACCCTGAACCTCCTGACAGTGAGACCAACGTGCTACCCAGTCAGCCACCGTGCGGCTCAAACCGGTGTTTCCTATATGAAATATAGAATAGATAGAAGTGTGATCTGCGGGCTGACGGTAGTATCCATACAGTGCCATGAATCAGGCTCCTGTGCGCCATCTTAGCGGGCATATCTGGCTCCATGTGACTTCAGAAGCGGTTAAGGAAGCAGCAGGGGAGGGCGGGGCTAAGATTAATGAAATGATTATAATGACTGATGATGTTACCTATTCCTATATAAAAAAAAAAAGAGTTCAGCAGCGTAATGGTCAAACGCGGGCGAGGATGACAGAATTATTAAAGGAGGAAGAATTGAGTAATTCCTCCACATTTATCAGTCTGCACATCACAGTTAATATATATTGTAAATCCCACCTGGCTATTCTTCTTCATATTTCCATCCTATTAGGACACAAGTTCATTCCCATCCAAGAAGGAAGCGCAAAGGGGGGTGCGCTGGGGTCGTGGGGTGCCACGTGTGGACCACAAAATGGTAAATGGGATCTCTCTAGCACCATCTTTTTCTGTGCTGACATGATAAATACATAAGGCGCCGCATGACGAATGTTTTTATAAGGCGTGGCAGCGATAACATTCCACTACTCATATTTCCCTGCCGTGTAAAAGCGTGGCGATAAAGTATGCTACTTGGGCTGAGCGCTGCTCCCCACTCGGGGATGAACGCAGGAAGTCAAGCGACAGCTAGCATCTTCATCGTCGTCACGTCACACATGAACAGTTCATAATACAGCTGTTCATCATCACCCTTTGAATTTTGCAGCTTCACTCCATCCATCCATTTTCTTCTGCTTATCCGGGTCGTAGGGGCAGCAGTCTTAGTAGGGAAGTCCAGAGTTCCTGGTCTCCAGCAACATCTTCTAGTTCCACCGGGAAGACACCAAGGTGCTCCCAGGCCATCTGTGAGACATAATCCCTCCAGCGTGTCCTAGGTTTGCCCTGGGACCTTCTCCGGACTGGACATGCCCGGAACGCCTCACCAGGGAAGTGTCTGGGAGGCGTCCGGACTAAATGCCCGAGCCACCTCAACTGGCTCCTCTCCATGTGAGGAGCAGCGGCTCTACTCTGAGCTCCTCCCAGATGGCCGAGTTCCTCACCCTATCTCTTAGGGTGAGTCCCGCCACCCTACAGAGGAAACTCATTTGGGCCACTTGTAAGAAGACCCCAAGGTACTTAAACTCCTGAGACCTCATTCCGAACCCAGAGGGTGCAATCCTCCCATTTCTGACTGAGAACCATGGCCTCGAAATTGGAGTTGCTGAGTCTCATCCCAGAAGCTTCACACTCGGCTGCAACCCACCCCAGTAAATGCAGAAGGTCACAGTCCGGTGAGGCCATCAGGATTGTCCTGCAAATAGCAGAGAAAAGGTCCTAAGGCCTGCAAACTGGATTTCCTCAACGTCTTGACTGCTCCTAGAAATTCTGTCCATGAAAATTCTGAGCAGAGTCAGTGACAAAGGACGGCCCAACGACAACGTTCACTGGAAACAGACTGGACTTACTGCTGGCAATGGAAGCCAAATACCTTTTCCAAGTTCACAAAGCACATGTAGACCGGTCTGGCAAATTATTCTTACTATTTTTTTTTTCAAAATATATGAAGCTAATATATGTAGCAGGAAGCTAAGATGAAGTATCTCCTCTTAACTGTTTTTTCCATAGAACAAGGGCATTCATAAGGTCTCGGTCTTAGTGGGTGTGTAAGTATATTAATTGATTGCAATATATGTATTATGTCATATATTTGTTATATTCTGCCTTGTACTTGTTTTAAAAAAATGTTTAAAAAGTGAGCGTCTCGTGAAACCCCTATTCATGACATCATTATTCTTGCTAATCGGGCAATGCAATACAGAGAAATGTGGCACCGCAGTACTCAATTCATCGTGAAGGGGTGCAGGAGCTGCACGGTGCTTGTCACTGCTGTGCTTCCGTAGACAGAAAAAGCCGTGGGTTTGTTTTGTTTTGACAGCAGCTCCAGCTAGTGCTAGTTTTTTTATATTTTCATGCTATGAATGAACATGACTGCCAAGATGGAGGATTATACATCCAAGCTCACCAGAAGGTGATGCGACAAGGTGCTTGTACGTCATATGCAAATACAAGGTAAGAACATGAACGTTTTAATACAAAACAAATACATCAACGGGACCAAAAAATATTTGTAAACATAGTTTTAATGAAGCCTATTCTCCTCTTAATGAGCAACCTGTATTAACACAATAAAAGTCCAAAGGAATCATTGTCTCAGCAGCCATGAACTTGTTGGCCCGTGACTAGTAAATCCAGCTAATAAAGATTCTGATAAAGGTGTGTGGGTCTCTTTCTGGCTCCATTCTTCGGGATGTTCCCTTCCCAAGTGAGTGGGACATCTCTCCACGAGAAGATTGGAGCAGTTTTCCACCCACATGGCATCATGAAACACTGCAAAAATGTGGAGGACATTGGAGAGTCAGGAGTTCTGTAGAGTTACAAGGGCCACACGGGCCTTTTACGGGTGACAGGTAGAGGCGCCTGGCAGATGTGAGCAGTAAAAACAAATTATATCTCCTCACCCAACATGGAATACGCACACATGCACGCACATTGCAAGTTGGTGTCACCCGAGTCCAATAACCCTGCCGTAGCGCCATACGGCTTAGAGAGCCCGGTACGGACCACTGTGCCTCTTTCTTCCCGCCTCAGCCCCCTCTCGGCAGGCTGCGGCTCCTCAAGTCGCAGTCCCACCCTTACATACACAATCCCGAGTCCAACTGGTTCGGGAAACCCCCTGTAGTCATAACTCTGACTTGAAGATTGATGAAGGTGATCCAGATCGTCATATCAGGCCTTATGTCCTCCTCTGCTCACTTAAAACGCCATCCATTTGGAGCAACGAGCCTAACGAGCATAAAACTGGACACCACTTTCACAGCATAAATGGAGAACTACGACCGGGATCAGAGCTGCGGAATTAAAAGAATGAATTGCCATTGTTGCCTTGGTAGCTTAACATTTGGAAATGGTGGCCCAGCATGCTCATCAGTCAACATTATGACACCATCCATCATTCTGTCTTTTCACGCCCGCTATCTGTGACGCCTGACACCAACGTTTGAGCAAATCGCGTCTTTTATTTCTCCTCTAAAAGTGTCCTTTTTCTAAACGATACTGACCCTTTGCATCTGGGAGCGCAGCAATCAATAAAGCATGTTTATGCACGCTTGCAAAACCATCACTTTGGGACTTTTGAGGGCAGGAAAAAAAGGAGCGCCGCCGGCTGCAGCTCGCTAAGTGCAGAGCACTAGCACTAAATCTTGGGAGTTGAAGTTTTACTGGGGCGTTATGGCGAAAAATGCCTTGTCAGCCATCTGCCACCCGCTCTCATGACGGCCATATTTCCACCGCTGTGCAACGTCCTCAGAGGAAACGCCGTACCGCCCCCCCGTGGCCACAAACGAGGAGGAGCATGAGTGGACAGAGGAAGAGTGAATTAAAAAATTCCAAAGTGCAATAATATTAGTGACAGAAAGGAACTCATCTTTCTACGAGGATGTCGGATACGTGCAAAAAGGACCAAATAGGACATTCCGACTCTCTACAAGTGAGCATCCAGCCTTTCTCAGGTGATTGTTGGTGTGCTATAGAAGAGCAGAGCTGGGCTTTGTTATTCAAATGATCCTCTCCAAACTTCTGCAGGAAAACCTTTGAGCAACAACTGGATTCCTTTTCAATGCTACGGCTTGTAAGATGGCTGATGTAGCAAAGGTCTGATGTCGAATGAGAACATGTCAGATCACTCTTGCACTGATCCTGACCATTTGACATCAGCAGGTATGATGCATAAAGCTGATGCTGGATGATGCTGGATAAAGTGTGAGGATGCGGGATGATGCTAGTTGATACAGGATGATGCGGGTTTGGTGTGATAATGCGGGATGATGCTGGATGATGCTGGTTGATGCGGGATGATGTGGTATAAGGTGTGATGATGCGGGATGATGCTGAATAAGGTGTGATGATGCGGGATGATGCTGGATGATGTGGGATGATGCTGAATAAGGTGTGATGATGCGGGATGATGCTGAATGATGCTGGATGATGCTGGTTGATGCGGGATGATGCTGAATAAGGTGTGATGATGCGGGATGATGCTGAATATGTGGGATGATGCTGAATGATGCTGGATGATGCTGGATGATGCTGGTTGATGCGGGATGATGCTGAATAAGGTGTGATGATGCGGGATGATGCTGAATGATGCTGAATGATGCTGGTTGATGCGGGATGATGCTGAATAAGGTGTGATGATGCGGGATGAATGAGGAATAAGGTGAGATGATGCGGGATGATGCTGGTTGATGCGAGATGATGCTGAGTAAGGTGTGATGATGCGGGATGATGCTGAATATGTGTGATGATGCGGG
This sequence comes from Oostethus manadensis, assembly GCA_024372805.1. Lineage (NCBI taxonomy): Eukaryota > Metazoa > Chordata > Actinopteri > Syngnathiformes > Syngnathidae > Oostethus > Oostethus manadensis. Next base: position 1,109,564 of record QODF01000004.1, on the reverse strand, counting down.
ATGATGCTGAATGATGCTGAATGATGCTGGATGATGCTGGTTGATGCGGGATGATGCTGAATAAGGTGTGATGATGCGGGATGATGCTGAATATGTGTAATGATGCGGGATGATGCTGGTTGATGCGGGATGATGAGGAATAAAGTGTGATGATGCGGGATGAATGAGGAATAAGGTGAGATGATGCGGGATGATGCTGGTTGATGCGAGAGGATGCTGAGTAAGGTGTGATGATGCGGGATGATGCTGGTTGATGCGGGATGATGAGGAATAAAGTGTGATGATGCGGGATGAATGAGGAATAAGGTGAGATGATGCGGGATGATGCTGGTTGATGCGGGATGAATGCGGGATAAAGTGAGATGATGCGGGATGAATGCGGGATAAAGTGAGATGATGCGGGATGAATGCGGGATAAAGTGAGATGATGCGGGATGAATGAGGAATAAGGTGAGATGATGCGGGATGATGCTGGTTGATGGAGGAGCAGAGATAGAGCAGGACAAAACGACACTTGCAGGCCTTGCTTAAAGACGTCTTTGGGATAAGCTAAAGGCCATTTTCTGCGACGTTATGACACATTAAAGCTGTTTTGTATTTCTCTTCCAAAAAGGCTGGCCAATAAATTAGCAGCTGAGGACTGTTAACTGCGGCTGATCTGCCCACAAAGATGTGGTGAAGAAATACGCTTGCATCTCACCGTTGTTTTTCCACCTTCTCTTGCTCCCCTGCCTCCCCTCTGCTTATCACAGCAAAGTGCTTTTAATTTGCCTCCTCGCCAAGACGGCTCGTTTCCCATTTAAAGGCGCGTCTCCATTGGCTCGCCATTCCCCAGCGGAGCGGCGGCGTAGCGCTGGGCACCCTCCACCCGCTCCTTTATGGCCTCCTCTCTTCCACGCCATCTCCTCTTTTATTTCACACAGGAGACAAACAAAACGTCTCCTCAGCATTTCAGCCGCTAGTCTCCTCCATCTCGCCTTGCTTAATTCCCCGCTAAGTGTGTTCGCTGCGCTCGTTAACTGATTAAGCAGTTTAATTAGGCAGCGCAGTGGAGACGCTGGGAAGTTGCCAGTCGGAGAAAATGACCAAACTGAGACTTAGAGAGGAAGCTCTGGAAAATAAAAACATACTTCTTGCAGGAGAGCAACACTCTTGATTTATTATTGTATTATACTTGTATTCCGCTGGGGGGGGCCCAGGGTATGCTGGATTTATGTCCGTCTGTCCACCACGTCCCGCACACAACGCAGAGGTTTGTGCACTTAAATGTATCATGAAAATGTCCAGCAAGAAACACCTAAAACATTTTTGACTTTTTCATATCTGTTGATATTATTGCACAATACAATGGTAAAAAAAAAAAAAAAAAGCCAACGCTGGGAGAAAAAGCCATGCTGCCCCGTCACACCCCCTGCAGGGGTCTGGTCTTGGCTAGGAGGCCCAACATTATAGGTGGGAAATCCAGTGTTGCACCACCAGCTTGGCACCAGATTACACATCAGCGCCCACAGAGACGTCAAGCAGGGGGTCCCCTCGTCTCCAAGCAGCCTGCATGAGGCCTGTACTGCTTTAATTGCATGACTGCCACTCATGCTGGGGTGCAAGTTCATGTGCATGTGTACTTTACGGTACATGTAGTATAAATTGATATGCTCTACAGTATTACTGCTGTGACTTTGTGCTTGGCAAGGACTTTGGACTTTAGTTGCATATATAACTTGAGTTTGGATATGGCTCTGCTGCTTCGGGTGGCTGCTTTCTTTCAGCATGCAAACCATGAAACATGATATCAATGATATCGCTTAGCGGAAGGAATCAAGTGGCCTCACCGAATTTAACCTCTGACCTTTTAAGCGGGAGCAAGCCTGGGTCAACAGTGGGTGAAATACGCCTGACACGTCAGCCCGATTTAGTTATGTCAGATATGTCAGTTATTCTTGTTGACTCAACGAGATCTGACAAGTTTTGGATTTTACACTTAAGTTTATGTGTTGTATTAACTTCAGGCTGATCATGATGCGTTCACTTAACTAGAACATGTAAGTTTCAAACAAAAGGGAGCTGATTTCCGTTGCGGATGAACAGTATCAAGCGCTACACAGATGCTTGACGAATGGATTAAAAATGTTTTACAGTATGGGCTCACACGTAGTCCGGCACTCTGCAGTCTGGACCAAAAGTTCCAAAAAGAGTTTTGGGGTTTACGTCACATTTGCATTTTTGTCGGTGGAGCAAATAATGCATACAGTACACCCACTAAATATACTGCAACAAAGATCATTCAGGATAATCCATAATGCGGCGTATAGAAAACATGCAAATCCACTGACATCCACTTCAAAATTAAGCAAACTACAACCGTTTACCCAAGAATGTAATACAATTTTTCTAAACAACAGAGCTCAGGGAAAAATGACGGTTAAAACACATATATGCAAGAACAACGCTAAAATCCTGTAGTACTTCAGTATGTGGAATCAAATTATGGAAATGATTAAGTAAGGAACTAAAACTTGCTCTAAAATGAGTGACGTTACAAAACAGTACAAGCAGTTAATGTTTACAAAATACAACTGAACTGCTGTGTATATGCAATGCTATGTCTAATTGCTACTACACTTAACTCTTTGTGAGTACATTGTTTGTATTTACCCGCAATCCAACTACGTTCTGTTTGGTCTCTTTGCTATGATCGCTACATAAACTATTTAACGTGACAAAACTTTGACGACTATTTTAGCACATTGTCACATTACCTTACTTATGTATTTTAAACTTGCTAAGCGCCCATTTGGATTGCAGAAAGTGTACAAATTTATTGTATCTTCTGGGCATATGGAATTGTCAATTATGTTATGTGATGTATTCCAAAGTAATTTGTGTGCATGTCCAAATAAAATTAAACCATTACCATATGCATAAACATCATATGCATACAGTTAGTTCATCATTTGCATAAACAACATATGCATACAGTTAGTTCATCATATGCATACAGTTCATCATATGCATACAGTTAGTTCATCATATGCATACAGTCCATCATACACATACAGTTCATCATATGCATACGATTTATCATATGCATATACTTCATCATATGAATAAACATCATATGCATACAGTTAGTTCATCATACACATACAGTTCATCATATGCATATGATTTATTATATGAATATACATTATATGCATAAACATCATATGCTTACAGTTACTTCATCACACGCATACAATTCATCATCTGCAAACAGTTAGTTCATCATATGCATACAGTTCATCATATACATACAGTTAGTTCATCATATGCATACAGTTCATTATTTGCATACAGTTAGTTCATCATACGCATACAGTTCATCATATGCATACAGTTCATTATTTGCATACAGTCACTTCATCATACGCATACAGTTCATCATATGCATACAGTTAGTTCATCATATGCATACAGTTTATCATATGCATACAGTTAGTTCATCATATGCAAACAGTTCATTATGTGCATACAGTTAGTTCATCATATGCAAACAGTTCATTATGTGCATACAGTTAGTTCATCGTACGCATACAGTTCATCATATGCATACAGTTCATCATATGCATACAGTTCATCATATGCATACAGTTAGTTCATCGTACGCATACAGTTCATCATATGCATACAGTTCATCAAACGCATACAGTTAGTTTGTCATATGCATACAGTTAGTTCATCATATGAATAAAGTTTACCATCTTCATACAGTTCATCATATGCATAAACGTTAGCATATGCATAGAGTATAATGTATGTATACAGTTAGTCCTTCATATGCATGCAGTTCATCATATGCATTGTACACCACTATTGAACGCTGTATGTGACATGAACATTGTCTGACGATTTCACGCACCCTAAATAATAACCATTTCGACCAGCTGGCATGTACATTAAGGAAAAGGACATAAAGATTAAAGATGTAACGATATACAGTAGATGGCCCAAAAACATCCGGGTATGTTTAACTACAGTATTTACAGTGATGTGCACTGAGCTTCATGATAATAATAATAATCATGTCACACGTAAGCATCTGGATTTACATTTAGTTCTTATTTTGGTATGATTTTCATCTTTGACATTGATAAATCTCACTCTCTCACGTCTGAAGAGCCGCACTTGACATCAAGTTGTCAGCTCAGGCTTTTAGCTTTTTGACTAGCTCTGCTCAACTTTCATTAGTGGGGATCGCTGAGCCCAGGTTGGAGCTCTGTCAGGTGCACGGCTGGATTAGGCGGGTGACCACCATTACATGCGCGTCGCCCGCTTATGCTGACATTTGGTGACATCATAGCTGCTGTTGTGATGCGTTGGTGTGGTCTTGCGTCCGCACTTGCATCACTCGGTGCTTGAGTTTGATGGCAGACGGACAGAGGCACCATTTCTCTGATGGTCTCAGTGCTCGTGTTGAATCCGGTCCTTCTGCATTCACACTTGACTAGATAAACCATACTGTCAGCACAAATGCACCCTCTTTGGGGTCATTCATTAAGCTGAGGCGAGCTTGATTTGCTCACCATGGACTTCAATCAATCAACCAATCGGCCATTTCCGTAATTTTGCGGAATCTAAAACCAATCCTATCACTTATTACTACAATCACATCCGCCGATCAAAATAATTTAAAAATCAGCCACTGTCCTCTTTTCTGTACGCCAGGCTGACCGCCAGCCATCCAGCCAAGGTTCATGGAGCGTTCATGGCATTGGACGGCCTGCCATTTTCTTTCTTTTTGGTTAGAGGCTGAAATTAGGCCTGCAGTGTAAGTTCCTTGTGTAAATTGTGTTTGTTTTTTTAAAAAGTGAAAAATAAAAGACTCAAGGAGCTGATACATTAGATGGTGAAATTTGGGAGAACCCCCTTGTGTGCAGTTCAAATGTTGAAAAGATTGGAATATTGAAGGCGTACGCTGTCAGTTACTTAAAACAATTGGAGTATTGATTAAATTTGTAATGGGTGCACCCAACCCATATAAGACATACAAGAACCATGCGAGCATACGGTAGAATCACATACATTTACACCCCCCGGCCATAATATTAGGGTAGGGATCGGCAACCCTTTTCTTGCGAGAGCTACTTTTACAAAATCAAACTGGTTTGTATTTCAGAATACATTTCTTTCTAGTGTTCCCACATTCAAAACCCAAATGAAAAGCGGGCTGCGGGCACCTCCTGTGGCCCTGGAGGGGGTTACCAGGAGCCTGCGGGCACCACCGCAGTGACCGCTGTATTAGGCACACCTAATCCAATTCAAGATCCAACTCAGCAGCTGTAGCAGGCATTCCAATAATAGTGAGGTTGTTTGAGGTTACTGTTAATCATTAGTTTCTATTGGTGTGCAACATCCTGGTTCTGCTCATGTGGTGTAGCGCGACTGGATAACTGCTGATCGTTTTTGATTTAAACAGTGTCTCCAACTGAGTGAGAGGAATCATGGAAAGATTACATTACCGCTAGTAATCTGCATTCAAACGCACGGATGTCGTGTGATTTATGGCTTCCATCCTGCTGCCAATGCAAACTAATCATACCCAAATCAAATGCAAAGACCATTACCTAGAGGAGGGGTGCGTTGAGTTTGGCCGGGTTTGATGCGACACCTGGAGGCGGGAAGCGGTGGGGATGGGACTGTCTCACATCTGGGTACTGGCGGGAGGCAAAGATCAATTGTGCACAAACGTGGACGGTGGGCAAGTGACAGGCTGAGACGGAGCATGACATTAACAAGGAAGAGCTGCCACCGACTCCATCACTGTCATGCTGACGGCCATAAAGCAGCTGCAAATATTAAAACATTTTTCATCTGCGCCGCTCGGGGTTATTGGCACCAGAAATTGTTTTCCTCTCCATCTGCTGGAGGCCCTCTCTGCCGCAGCCCTCCCCCGAGACCCGGGCCCGTTTACCGCCGCCTCGCAACATATTGGCAGTTGATGCGAGGCTATCCGTGTGCACTTGCCACTCACACAGTCTTTATCACCTCCTTGCAAACACACACACACAGACACACACACACACACTTTGCTTGTACGCGTTAATCCTCTGTGGGCTTGTGCACATGTCATATGCTTGCACGGTGATGTTTCCCTGCGATCAGCGTAATCAGCTTTCCCATTTCCAGCTGTGCTTTGTGTCCGCTAACATTCACACGCTTGTCTAAACGCGGCCTTGTTGTACCCTTAAATGCGTTTTCACGTCGGCCAGCGCACGCTGCCGTCGGACGATTGGGCGGGATGCTAAAAACAGCCTCCAATAAAAGAAGCCTCATCACCTGTCACATGAGCCGAGGGCTTTCCAAATGTATTCAAATGGTTTGGATTGCTGCGTTGACGGAACGCGACAGAGTTTTCTTTTGAACTGACTTTTCTCGTTTGGGAGGAAACCTCTCGCGTTGGCCTCCGTGACAGCTTTGGTATTGCCAAGAGTACAAAGACGACTGGCCTTCATTTGCATCAATATCAGCGTGAAACCCCTTGTATGGAAATAAAAGATCTTTGGTTTGGATGAATATGTTCTTCTTTGGGCCCAATGAACAAAACAGACCTCCAGCTTTGGTTTTAGTTAGAGATGCACTGTATGTTTTTTCCTCAAATTAATACCAATACCAAGACCAATAACATTTTTCTATCTACTTTTTAAAATGTAGATGTACTTGTAGTGCACACCTGGATGTATGAAAGACTGCAACAAATGAGAATTTGACCAACTGCTCCTAATCAAAAATCATGCCATTACTACTACCGCGTCACTACTATCAGGAGCACCAGAGTATAGAGGGGGAGGAGCCACCTCCTGTGGCCCAGCAAGGAGCACTGTATTCAGGCACATGCTCCGATCAGCCGGTGTGCCGCTATGTTTTTTCATCGGTATATTTTTAATAGATTTATCGGTATGATGACTAAATTTCCTCATATTAGCCTGATAATTATTGGTCCCATAGTTTGTGCACCCCTAATTTTTAGTATAACTTGTTGGTCACTGCAAACTGGAGAGTGTCCGTACACGGCTTCCCTTGATGACAGCAGCAACCTTCCTTGTTGATTTTTGGTTGTATCTTTGCCTATTTTTTATGATGTTTTATAAATAAAAATATTAGTATTTTTTTCCCAAAATCAACGCTGAACTCCCTATGTCATTTCCTGTCTGCAACACATCTATGGCAACACAGTGTCTTATTTATGTCTGAAATGACTTACTTCCTCTTATTATGTTGACTATAATGGGTAACAGGAATATAAAGGTGACTATAGGGGTGTTATTTCATGTCACAGGGCTCTAATAATGTTAAAAAGTGTACTGTATTTATATTGTAATGGTGGCTGCTTGCCAACCCGGCAGGCAGGCAGGCAGGCAGTGCAACATCCACTCACCAAGCTAAACTAATAAAAAGTGGTTCTTTTAGGGTGGACTGGCTGTCTGAGAATGTGCGAACAGAAGAACAAGAGGCAAATTTTTGATTCTGGAATGAGAAAGTGGGCAGCGGTGTTCCAGTTGCGTGTTAGAGTTTTATTAACATTTTTATTAACGTTTTTATTAACATTTTATTGATTATTCCAGGCAGACTGCAGTCATGAACCGTTTCCTCAGATTTTAGACCGGTGCAATACTACGGTGTCCAAGGCATGCTCAGCTTGTTTTTGTGTTTGTTTTTTTGTGATACTTGAAAAATGAGTTTATTATTGTTATTTATTATTATTAGTTTCTTTTAATGTGTTACTTGCATAGTGCGTGTGATGCATTTACATGGTGTGCGATCATCAAGTGGCCAATGCTGAATGGTGACTATGCATGGATTTGCTGCACTGGCTGCTAGCATAAATGAGTTTGCTAAGGTCATTTCACAAAAGATAAAGTGCACATGCATGGTCGGAGACAACCGTAATATATTCCATTAGGCATTCTCAAAATGCTTATGAAAACAACGTCACATCTGCACTTTTGTCAAGATCGCTAACAACATTTGGATGAAAACTCACCAAGGAATTCTCCAAACACCCTTAAATGCAGAAACACATGTCCTTGGTGGAGGTAATGATGTTGACAATGAAGCAGAGAGAATATAGAGAAGAAAATACCTCCCCGGTCATGTGGGCCAATGAGAGGCTGAGATGGTCTTATTAGAGCAGGCTCGATACATCAGCCAGGAACACTGGCTGACCCTGATTGTTCTGGGGGCAGCAATGCTCATTACTCAGCTCCTTTCTACATCCATGTTATTCATCTCACCTCCCTCCTACTTCTCCTCAGCTCCTCGCTCAGGCACTGTGTGGTGGGAGGGGTTGCGAATCCATGGGTGAATGTTTATTTGAAACAACGACGATGCTAACATATCCACCACAACAACAAAGGGACAATACGTGGGTGGCACCCCCTCTGTAGGGTTTGGCGGTCTGATGTTCCTCCTCCCTCCTGGTGAACTCTGATTGACCTGTAGGGGTGACACAGCCAGGTCTAGATGTATGGCGGCCAGGAGGGATCACATTACGCAGACCCCACCTCAACCGCCCCCCGAACCCTCAACGCCCCCAAGCCAGGTTTATCTTCTGAGGCCTTCCAAGAACTGCATTGACCAGTCACACCTACACAACCAACCCAAGTGAAAAAAGCTGCCTGAGCTGCTGTAAGGCCAAACAAACCCACTCACGTTCTATGGGTGGCGTTTTGCCAGCGCCATTTGCTGGATCTGCTGTGTCACTGTCCCAGCTGGCCTCCATGCAAGTGGACCATGACAGCTTAGAATCAAATAAATCCCTAAAAAATGTTGTGTGTGTGTGTTATAATCACCCCTCCTCCATCACGACAAATGCATCGAGTAGGCTATGAAGTAGTGAAGGCTATGAATGTACTACAGTATATGACCGCTATATTGTGGACTGTCATACCACCGGGGCCCCCATAGGGAGCACGCGCCCTAGTTTGAAAACCACTGGTGCAGTCAAACCTGGTTTTTCATATGATTCGTTTTTTAACAAGCAGAATTTTGCCCCGTTTGTTGCCTTGGTTACCATGCATTATTGCGTATATGCCTTTTATTCCTCATTTATGGTTATGTCACATTGTTTTCTACATGCCAAACTAGAATTATTCCCTACTAAATGTTTTTTTGTAATGTTTTGGCTGTCTGGATTTGCATGATTTCCTGTTGCAAAAACTGCTGCTATTTTTGTAAGTTTTGTCGGACTTTTTAAAAGGTTGGCCTGTACAAAATTCATAATTGAATAGAGAAAATTCAACCTGTAAACTCTTGGATTTGAATTATGTTTAGTAATAGGAAGCAGCATTGAAATTAAATTCTAATTGCTGGAAGTGAAATTGAAAAGTCATGAAATGTATAGAATAAAAATCCCTTACATGGTTTACAGTACATATTTAAAACATTCACTTTATTAAAATATTATTGGATGGACTTTATGTGTGCAATACTTTATTATACTAAATATTTAAAGATAGTAATTGGTTTTTTTAAAAATCCCCATGTTAATATTCATTCATTCATTCATTTTCTATGCCGCTTATCCTCATTAAGGTCGCGGGTAAACCCATAATTAAAGTCGGAAAAAATTCATCTCCCAGAACACCTTGCTTTAAAATGGCTGTCCAAACATTTTGTACATTTTGTTTGGATTTGAAATTGAAATAAATTGATAACAATTCTAAGTAAACAAGGCCAGAGCAGCTTGATACTTTTATACAGCAGTACGCAAAATGATATACATGTAATACAATAATATTAATAATACAAACTCAAATGCATCCGTTGAGCTCAGTTGAAATCTGAAATTTTGAGTTTTGCACAGGCCTGTTAAAAGTGAGGTGCTACCGGACTGCATAGTTAAAATCTTGAAAGGTTGCTTGTAATGGGATTAGCGCAGTGTTGGACGCGGAAAAGGACTCATGTTAATGATAATGTAATCATCTGGTCATTTACATCCGGGCCACAGAACCTGTGATTATGATGGTATTGTGGCAGCTACAGGAAGGTCAAAGGTTGATGTCCACCGAGACGTGTCACCAGCACAGCGTCTGATTGCATCTTTTGATGTTCCTCTACTCAAGAAAACACTTTCGAACATCTCTGCTGCAACTGCATCGTCTGCATGCGCGCACACTCACATTAGTGATGTGCTTCGTTTTGCACGCTAACATCCCGCCTCTCGTCCCTTTGCTCATCTTCAGATGCCAGCGGTCCCACGCCACATCCGCGGAGGGCCTTAGGCGCCTGACAACCGAGCCTCTCTACGGAGTTGATCAGCAATTTAGGGAGCTGTATATTCCAATTAGCCGTCGCCGTCCCGCAGCTCCGATAGTGTACACAGGGTGTCACATTCAATTACAGCTGGTGTCCACTGTGGATTTGTATGTTTTTTACCTGTCCTCATGCATAAAGTACACGTCCTGTGTGCCGTGCGGGCGCTCAGCCAGCGTGTATTTATGTTTATGTGCGCCTTTAATGGCTTCCCATCACAGCAAACATCATTTACATTAAAAACAATGTGTGCATGACAGACTGTGTATACACGCCAACAGCTGGTGAATGATGGTCAGCAAGCTGTCCTACATAACTCCAGCTTAAGGCAAATAAAAACACACAGGATATGCTAATGCAGGAAAAAAAACAATAAGTGCCATATTTGTGCCCATACATCATTATGACTTTCCTTTTGATTTCCCTCCTTTACTCTGACTTATTATCATATGAAAATAATCAGGAATTTATTTTTAAAGCCGCCTGTGCTTCATCGCTACATCCTTTACATATCGCAAATTGTTTGATGTCTTTTTATTTGATTTTTTTCAAACGTGCTCCTTGAAGAAAACAAAGGCGCGCATAAATTAGCAGCGAGGACTGCAATTAGACACTGGAAATGATCGGAAAGGAATAATTACAGCGAGTGTGGCCTGCTTTGGGCCCCAAGCAGACTCAGCCAGGAGAGAAACAAGGCCAAAAAAAAAGATGCATGTATAAATAAAACATATTTTTATTTTACAGCAACGGAACATAATTATCAATTACAAAGGGCACATTGTTTCACCACTTCCATTTGCAGTAGGAGACACATACGCGCGTCTAGATCAGGATGTGTACTGTATGAATGCAATACTATGCAAATGACCATCAAATGGATAGACAGAGAGACAGATACTGTATTTTTCGGACTACAGAGCGCACCGGAATACAAACCCACTATTTTTTGAGAACATTTGTTTTTCTGAAGCGTGTAGCCATATGTGGGGGGGGTTTAGAGTGTAGCGGTGAGACGATGCTAACCCATGCTGACCTGTTTGTGACCAACTGCTCTGTTTTGCTGTCATGTTATAAATAAAAGCTTGTCTTGTTTTTTTCTCGTAACTTTACGACTTTTAATCTCGTAAAATTACGACTTTAAATCTCATAATTTTATGATTTTTAATCTCGGAATTGTATGTTTTTTTTAAAAATGTGGCCCTTAATATGCCGTATATTTTAGCCGCATGTCATAAGCCGCAGATAGATAGAGAGACAGACAGACAAATATATTCCGTATTTTTCGGACTACAGAGCACACTTGAATATAAACCACACCCATTATTCATTCATTCATTCATTTTCTGTACCGCTTATCCTCATTAGGGTCGCGGGTATGCTGGAGCCTATCCCAGCTAACTTTGGGCGGGAGGCGGGGTACACCCTGGACTGGTCGCCAGTCAATCGCAGGGCACATATAATAGTTCTTATTAATAAAACATTTATCTTAAGTATTTTTTTTTGGTATTGTTTAAATTGACATTTTCACATATTTGATATTTCTTTTCTGTTGTTTTCTATTGTTGTGTATTAGCTTGGCTATATTGCAAATCACCCTGCTACCTCAACGTACTTCAGGGTTTAAAATAAATCAGTAAATGACTTTAATTCATTCTAAAATAACTAATAATTACCTTAATAATAAGTGAATTAAATGTCTTGGATTCTTTGTGTTATGATTTGAAACAAACTACTTTTAAAAATTCACTATACACGTGGTACATTTGCACAAAGTGTCGGTATTGGATTGATATCACTGATACCAACCTGAATTTGACACAGCATCGGATTGGATATGAAATCAATGGTATCACATATCACTATTGTACTCTCTGGTTGTATCGACATGTTGACCTGATATTCTTATCTTTTTGCACAAACCCAGAACATTTTACCTACAGGTAATTTTCTTTTTAAAATTTTGCCCATCATCCACAATCCTTATGTGAGACATAAACACAGCTCCAATAGGTAGCGTTAGCTTTCACCAGTGACCTGAGGCATTGTGAGCGAGTGTGTGGTGAAGCTAGTTGCTAGCTGGCTAGTAGCTAGCTGGTGTGGCGTGGCGAGGTGTCACTACACAAGTAACATAGTTATTGGGCGTAACAAAATTCACATCAATAATATTATAAATAATTAATTAATAATAATTAATTAATTAATTAATAATAATAATTAATTAATAATGTAAATAATTACATTATGTAAATGCAGCGTTGTTGGCGCTTTTGGGTTTTTCCAGAGGGCTTAGTAAGCGGATTAGATGTGTCTCATTATGTGCATTCATTAGCTACCACTTTTTGCGTGTTTATGTGTCTTTAGAAATCCCAGAAAAGAGACACTTGGGTTCATGTCTCACATATGGATTGTGGATGCACTTTACTTATGTACTTTTTTCATATGCACCAAGGCTGCCACGCCCATTGGCCTGCAGGTAAAAAATGACTACGTTCACACTGCAGGGTAGGATTCCCCATTTAGATATTTTGTTGAAAATGTGGTCGTTCACATTACCAAAAAAATGCAACTTGTAATGTGAATGGAATCCTCTCCTTAACGCATTTGTGGCAATTTCAAGGATTTTATGCAACACAATGATTCCGTGTAAAAGATGAAGAAGAAAGACGGCAAGAATTTTGGTATGGAAGTTTGTAGACAACTTGTTGCCGCGTCTGTTCCGCATCTGGTGCATGTGGGTGGAGTGGTGAGACATTGGCGAGAGCTGCTTGACTAACAACTCAGAAATCATTTTCGGATGAGAAGAACTTTTGCCTACATGGGAGAGTACTTTTATCCAAGTCTTGCACAATAAACTACGCCTTTCCAAGACTGCTTACCTTTAAAGTCTCGGTAAGCACGGCAATACACACCTTTCCATGACGTATATGTCGGATATATGCAACCTGAACGTTCACACTACAGTCCCATCGCATACATATCCCATTTAAATCCACATTCGAATGAGACCTAAGTCGCATTTGAAAAAATGGGAATTATGTTGTTCACACTGGCATGGAAAAATCAGACACAGATCGCATATGAGTAAAAAAAAAAGGGAATTGTCCTGCAGTGTGAACATAGTCAGAGACAGTTTTTGTCTGAGAAGATAATTATATCATGTCAATATGTCACCTTTAATTGTGTATTTGTATGCATGTAAATGTTTTGTTTTGTTTTTCTTTTGCTCAAAACAATAACAATAAGCTGGGATAGGCGCCAGCATACCCGCGACCCTAAGGAGGATAAGCGGTATAGAAAATTAATGAATAAATGAAAACAAGCTAAATGATATTCATTCAGTTAATTGTAATTGTCTGCTTGCTAGTTAAATTACTTTCTCTCACATTCATATTTAATCTGTCAAAGTAGAAGAAAATTGGATGTTCTCTCCTCTCAGATTTCAAACAGGAGTGTAATTCTCAGCGCAAACTTCCCCCTTTCCAATTTGTTAATTTGATATACTCCAATAGAGCCTTTCTCCCAGACACCATCAATTGTCTATAGATTTTCCTTAGTTCCCTGCAAGAGAAACAAACGCACAAGTCCAGCTTGAGAGACTTTATTAATATGGATGCCGCCCCGGTAGCGGCTCTTTTCAATGCCCATCAATAACAGCGCCAGCAGCGCCCCGTTCATGCAGCTGGGCCAGACGGCCAGGGATGGACAAACGGACCGACCAGCCATAGATAGATAATGGATGGCTGGACGGACACACAGACAAATAGACATCATCATAATCATAATGGAAGATGAAGGATGAACATATGGGTTGGGATTCACAGTGTAGCCTTTAGCCTGAGCCTAAAGAAGCTGCATCTACATAATGCACGTTGCCTGTAATGACCCGCCAGGGCTCAGATATGTGTACCGCTATCTTCTATTTTATCTTTCAGTATTTCTTGTACTATGCTTATCATTGCACCCGTACCCTCCCAAGGAATAAAAAGCCAAAGAAAAAGCCACGAATAACAAATGGGAAGTTTTGATGCTCAATGGGGTGAGTTCTCACTTTGTGACATCACGCATGGCAGCTGTTCAAATTTTGATTTTGATGAATGCTCTGTGTGTGTGTGTGTGTCTGCACGTGCACCGTCACAGATGTGAAGCAAACTGTTGGTGCAGCTGACTTGTAGTGGGGGGGGTGTTATATTTCCTTTCACTGGCTGCCAATCCATCAAGGCTCAGTCCATGGCGGCGCTGGTCGACAGACAGGCAGCACAGAGAAGAACAAGACCCGGCAACAGAGGCCCGTCTCCACGGCCATCACTCATCCCTCAGCAGCCGCTGAACTCTCAGTGACCTCTTTCCATGAACGGCTTTGCCAGATAGCTAGCCTTAAAGACACACACATCGCGCCATCCAAAAGTTTGGACCCCCCTGTTTCAAAATAAAGAGTATTATATTCATAAAAATATGTAAAGTGAGTGAAAAAATTTAGCTGAACAATAACTTTGTAAAGTGCATTCAGCCAAGACTGAAGATAGTTCTGAAAGCAGCCCCCCAGAATTGGACCCAGTAGTGCTAACAATGGCAGATATCCATGATGAAGATCTGGATCTGGCAGAACGCGATCCAGCATCAGGCATCAGGCATCACCCCAGAATGGTTAACCCAAGGTCGAACGGTTCTCATCATGAAGGACCACCAGAAGGGAACGGCACCATCAAAATAGAGACCAACAACCTGATTCAGCACCACATGGAAGCTGCTGTCAGGCATTGTAGAGGACAAAGTAAGGAGGTTTATGGATCAATACTTGAGCAGATCACAGAAGGATATTGACAATAACACCTTCCGAGCTAAACAATTGCACAAGTATGTAAAACCAGAAGCACCAACCTGTGCACTCTCTGGATTAATTTGATAAAGACCTATACTTCATGGATACTGGAATGCCTGGGACTGAATAACATCAACAGGATGCTTAGAACCTTCATCAAGAACTCAATAAGGCTGTGGAAGACAACTCTGAAGGCCAACTCCAAGCCAGTTGCACAGGAGAGCATCGGGTGTGGCATATTGCAAAGAAATGCTCCGTCCTTGCTGCTCTTCTGAACCATCTCCTCTATATGGACGGCAAAAAACTCCCCAACGGACACGGTCGGCCGTGTCAGCAATGAACCGCCCGGAACCAGCTAAGAATGTATAGACCGTGTGTTATGTGCAGGTGAGAGAATGAAGGGTCACAAATGTATGAAATATACGCTCATGTGTCCATAGTTGGAGTTGATGTCATCACCTAACAGCATTCTGCCGCCATCAGGGCTGCTCTGTGTCACCACACTCTACGTCGCTTCTGTCAGCGGCGCTCTGTGTCAACACTCTCCTCACCCCCCCATCTAGGCGACTAATGGGCCTGTCAGCGTGGTGACACGGCGAGGTCAAAGCACGTGATGGCGCCGGACTGTCAGAGCCGTTAACGAGCACGAGCTGACACACACGCCGCCTGCTCGCTTACAGGTCGGCCATGATGGCACATCAGCTTGGGGGGTCGCCGTAATGAACCCCGATAAGAACTTGTGAGGGGGCGGGGCCGGTGTGAAAGGTGTAGCGTGAGATGGTGAGGATGATTCACTTCCACTCTCTTTAAACGCAACCATTTTAACCCTAAACTCAAACAAAATTACTTTTGTGCATTGTCTCACCCAGCCACTTATTCATTCAATAACTCACCGAATAATTATTTTCATTCATTGTCTCGCTCAGCAACTCATTCGTTTATTAAATCACCAAATAATTATTTCCATTCATTGTCTCACTCAGCCACTCATTCATTTATTAAATCACCAAATAATTTTTTCCATTCATTGTCTCACTCAGCCACTCATTCATTAAATCAGAGATTATTATTTTCATTCATTGTCTCACCCAGCCACTTATTCATTCATTAAATCAGAGATTATTATTTTCATTCATTGTCTCACCCAGCCACTCATTCATTCATTAAATCAGAGATTAATTATTTTCATTCATTGTCTCACCCAGCCACTCATTCATTCATTAAATCAGAGATTAATTATTTTCATTCATTGTCTCACCCAGCCACTCATTCATTCATTAAATCACCAAATAATTTTTTCCATTCATTGTCTCACTCAGCCACTCATTCATTAAATCAGAGATTATTATTTTCATTCATTGTCTCACCCAGCCACTTATTCATTCATTAAATCAGAGATTATTATTTTCATTCATTGTCTCACCCAGCCACTCATTCATTCATTAAATCAGAGATTAATTATTTTCATTCATTGTCTCACCCAGCCACTCATTCATTCATTAAATCAGAGATTAATTATTTTCATTCATTGTCTCACCCAGCCACTCATTCATTCATTAAATCAGAGATTAATTATTTTCATTCATTGTCTCACCCAGCCACTCATTCATTCATTAAATCAGAGATTAATTATTTTCATTCATTGTCTCACCCAGCCACTCATTCATTCATTAAATCAGAGATTAATTATTTTCATTCATTGTCTCACCCAGCCACTTATTCATTCATTCATTCATTCTTTGCATTTATTGCTTCACCACCTAACCATTATTTATTGTCTCATCTAAAAAAATATTCATTCATTATATCATCTAACCATTCATCCATCCATCTTTTAGTCCGCTTATCCTCTCTATGCTTGGACTTTGGGCGAGAGGCGGGGTGCACCATGGACTGGTCGCCAGCCAATCACAGCATCTAACCATTCATTCATTCATTGTATCATCCATCCATCCATCCATCCATTTTCTATGGTGTTGCTGAGACACGCTGGAGCCCGTCCTAGCTGACCCCGGGCGAAAGGCGGGGTACACTTCGTACTGGTGATTATATCATCTAATAATTATTTTATTTCAATGTCTCATCTAACATTTTATTCATTCAAATGAAACGATTCATTCATTCATCCCATTGTCTAAGAAGTAATTCATTCTTTACTGTATATAATAGAATTTTATTCATTCATTATATCATCTAACAATTAATCCATTCATTTATTGTTTCATGTAACTATTCATTCATTTATTATGTCAGCTAATCTATCATTCATTCATTGGGGTGTAACGATTCATTCACCACATCGATGTATCGATTGATATTCCTATGATCCAGCTACATCGATTTGTGTTCTCCAAATTGCCATTCCAGACGACATATATCGATCTAACAATCGTTTGAAAAGTAATCAATCGATATAATGGATAGTAGAAAATTAAGCATTGGATTTAAGCTCGGCAGGTTTTACATGGATGTGTGTTTTTTAAGCTTTTTTAATGATAAAGATGGTAAATGTTAACTAGATTATTTCTTCCTCTTCATTTTGGTATGGGGTTTTTACTGAGTGTTGGACCACATCCTAAATTAAACTCATGGATGGGAGCGTCAGGACAAGATAAAAGGTGCTTAGCGAGCGTTACGTTTGTGCATGTTTGTGTTCTGGTTGAATGGGGAGATTGTTGTTGGGGAGACATTGTTGTTCTGGCGTGTGTGCCGTTTCTTCTTGCAATGATAAGCATGATGATCAAATGCTTCCTCGTAGCTTTAATAGCGTCTGTGCGAACGTTACAGTATGTAGGATATTCATTCACTTTAATAATTATTTAAACATAATAATTTTTATAACATTTTTATAACATTTCATTCTAATCTGGTGGTGCGAAATAACTTCTTTAATACTTTGGTTAGAGAAGTGAACGAGGTATCAAATTAAAGTTAAAAAGTCAGGTTTTATCAGAGAGTTCTTTGTGTTGGTTGCACCTTATTCAAATAAAACGTGTATTTATTTGCCATGAATTGTTTACCTTTTTGTTTATACCTGTAATTAATGTATACACGATTCTCTTACACAACGCAACGGGAATTTAGGAAACTTCGCCTGCACCATCCAGCATCCAAATATTTATTTCACCGTCAGACTGCTTGAATTTTTGGCAAAAAGGTTACTGAATTGATTTAAAGTTCCTGAATCGTTTCTGATCGGATCGTTTTAAATAAACCAATATCGTCCTTGAATCGAATCGGCAACCGCAAATCGTGATGTGTTTTATGTGTTATATTACGTGATATATTACATTAAATGACTAAATGCTGGAATGATCTGCTGGATGAGGTGATGCCAAATGCTATTTAAAGATGTTTTCTCTGGTAGCGTTAATTTACCGGTAGTTTTAGCCTATCATAGCACGATGAAGTAGTACACACGTGCACACACACACACACACACACACATTAGCAAATGCAAACGTTCAATAAAGTCAGACATGCCAATCAATCTGCAGTACTTTGGCTCGCCTTGACAACTTCCCGTCCATCAAATGTCACATTTGTCGGCTTATGGCGCCGGCAGAGTGTCCCACGCCAGCTTGTGCCTGTCAAAGGGCCGTCACGTCCCGCCTTCAATCAGGCCTGTCACTCAGTGTGTCCCCCGGTCGTCTTTTTGGTCCCTGCGTCTGTCAGACTGCAATTTAATTTGGTCGTCACTTATGCCTGGCGTCCTTGAAATATCATGGGAGCTAACGTGCTAGCAGGTGGCGACTGATGGCGATTGACAGCTCGTGATTGGACCTGCTCGGCGGCCACTTTTTGGGAGGTCGTTTTGAACTCCCCTCACCCTCTCCAACCCTGCCGTCTCTTGCCTTCATACAACTTTGCGTGTCAAAACGTCAATTTGAGCGCCGAGGGGATGTGACAAGCTCCCCCCGGCCCGAGGGGACGGCGCCGCTTTGCAGGCCCGGGTGCAAATTGATTTAGATTTTCCTCCAAATCACTCAAAGTGTTTAACGTTAATGCGAGCTGATCACAGAGCGGCTCAGAGCACGACATGGGCGCAGGGAGTACGCCTGTCTGTCCACACGTCAGCGCACGTCACTGTCACTCACACGTGCACACTCACGCACACACATTTGAGTATCAGGGTGTTACGCTTTAGCACGGAAATCACTAGTTACACATTTAGTGGCACAAATACATTTTTCTCACGCTGTCAGTCAAAGTTGCTCATAGAGCTGAAAAGTGCTGAGTCACACAAACGCACCGTGGCTTTTGATTCATAACCTGCTCGCCCAAGGAAGCTTCCAGCAGAAATGAGTGCGCCTGGTAGTACCTGGCATTATCCTCATCGTCAAGAAGGCCCACCAACA
Source organism: Oostethus manadensis (assembly GCA_024372805.1). NCBI lineage: Eukaryota > Metazoa > Chordata > Actinopteri > Syngnathiformes > Syngnathidae > Oostethus > Oostethus manadensis. Next base: position 1,090,100 of record QODF01000004.1, on the reverse strand, counting down.
TCTCCACTTCCTCAGGAAGATAAAGTGCCACATCATTGGCTGCAGGAGCAGGGGACCCCCCCCACACCCAACTGCTTGCCCCTTGGCTTCAGGAAGACCCTTTAGTGGCATCAGAGCTAGAAGCACCCAGCTTAAGCGTAGCTTCGTCCCTGAGGCTGTCAGGCTGATGAACGGTACTCACACACTCTTCTTTTTGTCCCGTGTATAATGCTGCCATTTCCTAGTTCTTCTTTACTCTTCATGCATGCTGTCCGCCAGGAAGCCAATTTTCTTTTTCATGTCCCATCTTGGAATGCAATATAACAGGCTGAGCGGGCACCACGTCACTGAATGCATCACAACTGGACTGATCAGGTTGTCTCGGAAGACCAGTTTTACCAGTTCATGTTTAAAGACTAGATAGGACAGTTCCAGTCTGACTAGATAGGACAGCTCTAGTCTGAGGGTATGGAGCAGGATCCAAAGTGTTTATTGTCTAAGGTAGAGGCATGCCCAACCCAAGTTAACTGTGTAGTTAGTGGCTAGTTTGCACACTGTTTGCATAGTTTACACACAGATTACCGGTTTGGTGCGCATTGTCACAAAATGACTACGCCCCCATATGACTTATTTCCACCTTGTCAGGTAGTGTTTACTTTGCATGACGCAAGACTTTTCCCTCCACGGTCGCTATAACACAACAGAGTGGGGTCTGTACCGACCAACATTTGGGTGGACGCTAAGCCAACATTGTGTTGGACGGATGCGGTACCTGCTTGGCACGCTTGGAACACGCTTGAAGCAGTACCTGGTAGTACTGGTTGGTACCTGAAAGTGCCAACAGTGAAGTAAAGGGATGGCAGTAAAAGTAAGAAGTACAAGAAGTGGGTAAGAAACAGGTGCAATTGTTGTCGTATATGTCCGACGCACATGGCACAGTGCAGCTCCACCCTCGAAATCCCGCGCTGGGCGGTCGGACGGACGCGCCGCCGGCAGCAGCAGTAACACAGTGCTCGTCTTGTGACATCGCTGTCAGCTCGTTTGCAAGGCCTGGAACTTTGTGAGTGAACGGGAAGTGACAGCATCAAAGGAGGAGGAAAGGAGACAAGGAAGGAATGCCAAAATCAATTCTTTACATTTTGTCACCTGATTTATTTTCTATTTGTGCACCCTGACCTTTGTGACTTAAACATGACGCAAAATCTGCTTCAAAGGTCAAACAAGAATCTAAAAGTTAAACAAAACAAGACGACGTGGTAGATTTGCTTTTTTAAAGAGGAAGGGCAAACAATCTGCCAAGGGCCAATAAAAACTAAGCTTATGGCCCCCGGGTCACACTTTGGACACCAATGCTTTACAAGATTTAAGTGTTTAGTGATGGCAAAGGTTGGAATACATTAACAAGTCCTTTCATGTAAGACTCAATTTTATGTCCATGGTCTTCATGATGCTGTCTGCTCCACGGGCTCGTCACGTTCCTCATGATGCTGGCAAGGAGACAAGAGCTAATGCATTGCTAAGCCGATACGTGACATGCTATTTGAGACTGCACTAATTGGCCACGTCGCAGTGCGTTAAATTAACGACATATACAAGAGTGCCTCAGACCACGGTCTCCAATCGCCATCCATCAGACCCACAGAGCGCAGGCGGCACGCCTCTACGACACCCAGATTTGGAGGGGCGAGGCACTACTAGATACCTAGCCAGTATTTATCCAGTATCTATGCAGTACCTATCCAGCATCTATCCAATACCTATCCAGGATCAATTCTGTACATATCCAGCATCTATCCAACTTGGAGCTCTGCTTTACTTTCTCCCCACATTCATGACTTATAACACCTGCCATCGCATCTTAATCCTTACGCAACATCTATATCCTAACATAACATCTTCATCGTAGTACAACATCGTTATCCTAACACATCTTTATGCTGACATCTTCATCTTAACAAAACATCTTCAGCCCACCACAAGATCTTCATCCAAACATAACATATACCCTCCTAACATAACGGGCTCTAATTTTGTAACCAGACGCAAGCGAGGTGCACCTCCGCCACGCCTCGCCTGCGCCTCGCCAATGGGGCGTGTTTTAGGCGCATTTTGCAATTTCGTGCCAGTCACAGCATGGCGTAAGCACGCCTCCCTCCTACCGGCGCAAGTGGTAAAGAGGGAGGACTCATGACTGGGTTTAACACAGCCGGGTCAAGTCAAATCAATCAAATGAGCTCCTCACCTTTAAATGCGCTGCTGGCGAAGCGCATTGCAGGTTTGGTTGAATATGGATGAAGACAGTGGAAGACGGCCAAACTTCTCCCGGGAAGGGTTGTTTTGGTCTGCGAGGTCCAAGCTCACCTAATGAGGATAAGCGGTATAGAAAATGGATGGATGGATGGAGGTCCAAGCTCACAGTGGCCAAATATATGGTCATGCGAGCAGACCTCCGCATGCTGATGATGCGAAAAGGAGACTATAGTAAATCAAGTTTGGCCTGATGTACTGAGAATCGTTCCCCAGTTTAAAAAACGGTTGAATGATATCAGAAGGAGGGCAAACCAACCAACGACCAACCAATCAGCAGTATATATTTGGCGCTGCGCTGATGTTGCTGGAGACGCGCGAGAGACACTCCACAACCTTGTTTTCTACAGGTATGTTGCTTTGGGTAGCATGTATAGATTGTGACAATGTCTACAGAGTAAATGTACTGATTCTAAACTTGTAGGAGCCAAAAACCAGTTCGTACACGCCGAGCTTCAGTCGAGTGTTTTAGCGAAAAGAGCGGAGTTGGTAGGTCCACGCGTTAGCTTAAGTCGCACGCGTTAGCTTAGCATTAGCTGGCCCATTAGTTAACATGGGTCCAATTAGCATTTGCTATCTTTGCCAAATTTCCATGTTTCTTTACATTATACTTGTTTACTTGAAGTGTATTTTCATATCTTAATCAATTTATACTGTCCACTGTTGCCAGAGTGTATTACTATGCACTTTATCCCTTTTCCTTTTTATGTTCTTTAGTTATTATTCTTCCGCTTTCTTCTTCTTATATCTTATTCTTCCGCTTTTTCCGCAATTAATGCCGCCCGAACCATAAGGAGTACCCCCACACCGTGGGAAAGCTGCCGTTTGTGCGCAGAGCGCTATTACTTTTGGTAACGTTTCACATAACCATGGCGACGCTAGAAGCAAAAAAAATTGTTTTGGCCACTAGATTAGGTACATCTGAAAGACAGGCGTTCTATTTTTAGAACAAGTGAAGATCTGAAAAAACAGGAGGATTTGCCTCCTTTTCACAGCCTTGTAGCTCAGGCTTACGGTCACGTAGAAACACCCTTAATGTCTCATTTTGTCGATATACTTGTCTACTTTCTCTGGGGCTAAAAAGTTTTTTGGTGAAATGTTTACTTTTGTCTCTGACGTCGTCAGAAGGAGGTGAGCAAAACAGGATTTTTGCCTCCGTCGCGCACTCTATCTTAGACTGCGAGGAGGCAGAAAATTATTAATTTTTTTTGCAAACAAGTCCTCCTCCTGGCCACACCGTTCAGCACAGATTGACGATTTTTGCTAAAAACGTAGACATACTCGTCCGCTTTCCGAAAATGTCTCCTTTATGCCTGTGCTGTGTGCGGATTTGCCTATTACAAGTATTAGGATTGCACCAGTTAGCATGTTAGCATTTTAGCTTAATTTCCTCATATATACAGGAGTGGCATGTTGAACGGCCATTTATGCGCATGACACCATGCGCCAGAGGTTCACAGCACAGACAGCATGTTCATCAAAATTTCCATCTGGAATTTTTCTAGTTGCAAGCAAGCTGCTATTAATACTGATGCATTCTGTGTTTCAGTTGTGCACTTTACTTAGTCATATTATAGCACAGTGCCTTGTGAAAGTATTCAGCCCCCATGAACTTTGCCACCTTTTGCCACATTTCATGCTTCAAACATAAAGATATAAAACTGTAATATTTGTGAAGGATCAACAACAAGTGGGACACAATCATGAAGTGGAATAAAATTTATTGGATATTTCAAACTTTTTTAACAAACAAAAGGTGGAAAAATTGAGCCTTGTGTCCCACTTGTTGTTGATTATTCAAAAAATGACAGATTTATATCTTTGTTTGAAGCCTGAAATGTGGCAAAAGGTCGCAAAGTTCAAGCGGGTAAGGAACGGTATACTTTATGATTCTTTGATTCATGAACTGAACATTTCTTATATCTATTGTACAATTATGTGACAAAGCATTCAGTTATGCTTGTTGAACTGTATTATTCATTCACTCATATGCCCCTTATCCTCATTAGGGTCGCGGGTATGCTGGAGCCTATCCCAGCTGACTTTGGGCGGGAGGCGGGGTACACCCTTGACTGGTCGCTAGTCAATCGCAGGGCACATATAGACAAACAAAGACATACAATCAGTCACACTCACATTCATACCTATGGACAATTTAGAGTCACCAATTAACCTAACATGCATGTTTTTGGAATGTGGGAGGAAACCGGAGTACTCGAAGAAAAACCCACGCACGCACGGGGAGAACATGCCAACTCCACACAGAGATGCCCAACGAGATTCGAACCCTGAACCTCCTCACTGTGAGGCCAATGTGCTACCCACTCGGCCACTGTGCGGCCGCACTGTATTGTGATATTGCTAATTATGGATTTGGAACTGTGTACACATTTAATGGATTTAATTGATCCTGTTTTACACAGGCAAGGTTTTGTGATGGCGAGCTAAGCCGGAACCTTATATCAGCTCAACTGACTGCGGTGGTCCTGCCAGGAACCTCACATCCCTCTGCTCGGGTTGGGCGGTAGGAGACTACTGTAACGGACAGAAATTCTCCCATTCACGCACTCATTCTGCGACCCCTGCACACTTCACACTCACACCCAGCACACGGACACTTACCCTCTGGACTTTTAAACAATTGCTGATTCATATGAAATGTTGTGCAGGTGAACTTTTGCTCCAGTGATCTGCGCGCTACTGATCAGAGCTATGGACAATGAAATCTTGGAAGTTGACAATCGACTGTTTAAACATTGTAAATATATTTTGGTCTAAGCATTTTTACTGAATAGTGAAGCACTGTAAATATTGCAATTTCCATATTTTTCTTTCCTGAATGGCCATTCTCATGAATGCATATATATGTTTTGTCTATGTTCAATACACGGTGCAAGCGTCAAAGCAAAATTCAGTTCTCTTCTCTCTCCTTGAGCCGTACCTTACCTTCTGATGCCCTAGCCCATTGCTAATACATTGTGCCATTACTCCCACTGGCTCTTTCGTGCTTACCCAGTACCCATGGTCTTATTACCAGTTTAAGCAACGTATATGCTACACACTTGTATTTAGTAACCTATATTTGAATTCAGATTTGTAAACTGTAAACTGCATAACGGGGCTGAAATCCGAAACAACTGTGCGTAAAAGACGCATTGCCAAGCTTGCGGTCCGGCCCTCGTCACTTGTGTTTGCATGTGACATTAACTTGTATTACCCAATTACTTGTAATTTTTGCAACTCTCGGTTACACAATCAAAGAAATCAATACTTTTGATTAACCGTTTATTTACAATTACCCACATCCATATCAGATGCACTGGCAACCGATGAGGAGAAGGGGGGTGGCAATAGGAACAAAGTAGTGGTTGTTGTGATTTTTTAAATGCATTATATGCCTGTTATTGTGTAAAACGGCCTGTGGGGTTTTGGTAATGTGTGCGCAGACATTACCACTACACCAGCTACATTTCGGCTTATGCCGAGAGTAGTCCAGTTTGCAGCTGGTGAGCACTTAGCGCACCTTCGACAATGCCTTTCAGCACAAAATTGTCACTACGTCAGGCTGAATCAGTCGGCACCTCCCCCTGCTGCGCCGCCACACGCATCGTGGCGCGCCTCCGTCTACCAAATCACCAAATTGGCTGCGCACTGTGTTACACGGGATGAAATTACCATTGTGCGGCCTGCGCCACGCTGCACTACGCACAAAAAGAGAACCTAACATCTTCACCTTAACATACCGTATTGTATTGTTACCGTATTGGAAAAAACATGATATCAGGTATGTAAAAACAGAATGCTTGGTATCATCAAATATGGTAAGAAACAGGATGAGATCATCAGATATAAGAAGGAGAAGATGGTATCAGATACAGTATTATTACATGAAGCTCCATTTTCTTCAACAGGATTTTTAACCTCCTTAATGGCAGCGCAGCAGGCAGCATTGTTCTCCAAGTATGTCTTGATGTCATCCTGTAGAACCCTGACATGCTTGCATAATGTTCTATTTTCTTCCATAGGGTTCATAGTGTCCTTACGAGCAGCGCTTAAGGCAGCAATATCTTCCAATAATACATTGATGTCATCCTGCAGAATCCTAACATCCTTGGATAATGCTCTATTTTCTTCCATTGGTTTTTAGCTTCCTTAAGAGCAGGACAACATTGTCTTCCAGTAATGCCTTAATATCATCCTGCAGAACCTTGATTTCATTGGATAATGCTCTATTTTCTTCCAATGGGTTTTCTAACCTCCTTAAGATCGGCACATTAGGCAACATTTTCATCTTGCAACTCTTTGATTTAAGACAAGTTAATATAAGATACGACAAGATAAGATGCGATGAAATAAGCCTTTATTAGTCCCACAAGGGGAAATTCCAGGTTTACAGTAGCAAGTACAAGTACAAGAGCGCACAAAAACAGAGTAAGTGTAAAAAAAAGGTTCTTCTCGTTGTGTTTTTGGAATCTTTGCTACATTTTCTTAAAGTTGACGACACCACCATGGACCCTCGTGATGATTTCAACACAACTTTTGTTCTGTGATTCCAGATACTTAAAATCTTGCTTTTATAGAATCTTGCACTGATTTTGATTCCAGATGGGCAATTTTTATCCTTATATGTACAGACTTCTGCTGTGTTAGTGATCGCAGACGCACTTTTAGAATAGAATTAAATCTTCTCTCGCTTGTAGTGCAGTACGCTTCTGTATGTGACTCATCCTCTTCTTCAAGGCTTGTAATAACATAAAATTTTGGCTTTTGGAATATCTTCGAAATCAGTCAAGACGACGTCCTCCAACTCATCCGACAGTTTGTCTGACCCTATTTATGATTTACAATCATAACTCCAGGGCCAGTATCATTTTGTTCTAGGTTTGGCATTTTTGCTGATTGTCAAGCTTCCACAAGTTGACAAGGTCTTGAGTCAAGAGGCTGATGCTTTCACATCTATGAGACTTTGTGAACAAAATGTAAGACAGAAGTACTCAGTGCACTGTGAGAGGAAGTGATTTTTTTCTCTGCAAGGTTTCACGCAGAACTCATGTAGAGCTCCTCAGCGGTTCCTCAGTCTTTTGACATAGCTGAGATCTCCACTCAAGTCTCCACTTCCAAGATGGAACTTTCATTAAGTTTATTTAGAAGCTGGGTTAGTTTGCACGTTTGAAGAAATGATTAAAAAGTCTCACCTTCGCCCACTCGCTACCAAAAGTGCTCCTCTGTGGGTGAATGCCACCTGGGTTGTGTGTGTGTGTGTTCTCCTGACCTTTACAAATAAGTTATATAAAGTCTGCTTTAACAAGCTGGCTTATTGAGATGAAATGTGCAGCATGGCTAGTGAGGACCACCACAATTGCTGCTGGTGACTTTACAACTCCTGCTAAGTTCTGACAGCTTTCTCCTGGTCTTCTTCTAGCTCTCCACTCTTCATGTTCTTGTCTTCTGTCTTTGCTTTGGCCATCATTCCATCTCCCTGACACTTCGCCCTCACCTGGGTCCGCTTGGGCAAAATGAGCAGCTTTATTTTCTTAAGGCAGCTGGAAGGATGGGCTGGTGGCTGAGTGACAAGGACAGCACTGGGGGCAGAGGAGGGTGAGGGGATGGGGTTGGGGGATCATGAAGCAGGGAGCTGGCCAGACAACAGAGGCGGCTTTCGTCGTCACACACAATAAAGCAACGCCACAAAAGAGTCTTGTCGAGAGCGCCGGCTTGTGTGGGATTTCAACAGGAGCACATTTACACATCAGTCTCATCAAGTGGGGGTGGGGGGGCAGCTTGACACCACTGTAAAAACACACACAGCTATATGGTCATGAAGAATGTAATACTAGTGCTAATAATGTATTGGATTTACGTAAATATGATTCATTCATTTTCTGTACCGCTTATCCTCATTAGGGTCACGGAGATGCTGGAGCCTATCCCAGCTGGCTTTGGGCGAGAGGCGGGGTACACCCTGGACTGGTCGCCAGTCAATCGCAGGGCATAAATATGATACATTTTAAAGTATACTGTATAGATGTTGTTGTTGGATGAGTTGTTGCTGTGTTGCATATTTTATCCTTTTTTAAAAAAACAATTCTTTCAAAAGAGTCTCAGAGCTTCAGCAAAGACTTGGAAATTTCATCTGGCGTAACACAGTGCACAGCCAAATTGGTAGACCGAGGCGCTTCGCGATGGGTGTGGCGGAGCAGCAGGAGGAGGTGTGGACTGATTCAGCCTGGCGTAGTGACAATTTCATGCCAAAAAGCTTCACTGAAGGTGCGGTGAAAGCTCTCCTGATCCAACCTGGTCTACTCTCGGCGTAAGCCGAAGCGCAGCCTGTCTAGTGGTAATTTAGCTGACTGACACACACGTCACCAAAATCCCACAGGCCGGTTTACACAATATCAGGCACATTTGAATGCATTTAAAAATCACAAAAACCTCTGTTTAAAGTAACTAATGAATCAGCACATACATTTTCATTTATATTGACTGTCCCGTCGGCCTCTGTTGTGCTGTGTCCCTCTGGCCACCACCTACTCTGCTCCGGATCACTGTCCTCCTCCTCCTCATCCCTGATGGCCAGTGGATCTGATATGGATGTGGTTAATTGTAAATAAACGGTTAATGTTTGTATGTAATGTATTTACTTCTTTGATTGTGTAACAGAGAATTGCAAATATTATTATAATGAATTGGGTAATGCAAGTTAATCTCACATGCAAACACATGTAACATGGGCCAGATCATGAGCTTGGCAATGCGTCTTTTACACACATTTGCTTTGGATTTTATCCCCGTTATGCATAGTTTTTGTTTATTCATATTACATATACATATTCATGTTACAAATATAGCTTACAAAATGCCTCACGGTGGCTGAGTGGGTAGCATGTTGGCCTCACAGTCAGGAGGTTCAGGGTTTGAATCTCTGTTGGGCATCTCTTTGTGGAGTTTGCATGTTCTCCCCGTGCGTGTGTGGGTTTTCTCCGGCTACTCCGGTTTCCTCCCACATTCCAAAAACATGCATGTTAGGTTAATTGGCCACTCTAAATTGTCCAATAGGGCGTAAAGGTATAGAAAATGGATGGATACTGTATATAATTGTACTTTATGTAAAGTGCATGGTACATATATAGTTGGAATACTGATTTGTCCTGTGTGTACAGTACAAGTACAGTGTACAGTATGTATAAAGGTGGAATTGTATCGTTGGAATACGGTCAGTTGTACTGTGTGTACAGTGGATTTACATATACAGTATACATATATTGTTGGAATACTGTGAATTGTCCTGTATGTACAGTATAAGTACAGCACATGTATATAGTTGAAATACTGTGAATTTTCCTGTATGTACAGTATAAATACAGTATATGTATATATTTGTCAAATACATACAAATGTTGCTTAGTACATTATTCATTAAGTTAAAGTTTCATGAAAATAGTTCCTACACTAGAAGTCGATGGAAAATTTCATACTTTAAGTGAAGAAAATATCAAAATGAAAAAACATAAATGCATAAATCCAAGCGCTGCAGGTGAGAGTTTTTATGTTTTTTTTGTGATGACTTTGCGACGCTGCAGTAAATGATTCATTGATGACTCATTGTTAGCTCCTAATTGCATCACAACCAATTAAAAGGTCATGCGTATGACCTTGTTTAGCCTCTCGCCACAATGCTTCGTGCTGTTTTTGCAAATACCTCTGACTGGATTTATATCTTTTGCTGCGGGAAAAGTAATATTTTACCATGAGCGGACTCAGGAGGATGGGGTGGGGTTGCTGAAACACAGCATCAGCATATATTGTAATTTCATTTTGATAAGGCCGTGCTGAGAGAACCCTCTCGCATCATCTTGGACATTATTTAGAGGCGTGGAGACACGCAGCGCCGTTATTACCAGCGCTGGGCTATCGTCAAGTGCTAACAGCGCGTGCTAACAGTGCGCTAAGGCAGGATAGCATCTGCAAATGAGGACAGGTGCTCCACACTGGGACACGCTGATAACCTGCCTTCAAGGCGCTTTATTTCCTGGATGAGCTGATGTTTGTCGTTTAGCTGCCTAGTATGCAAATTCAAGCACATTATTATTCCTGTACTTGTGCTTGTGTGTGTGTGCGTGTGTGTGTGTTCGCCATACTGCTTAGGCCCTGTCAGAATTCCTCTTCAGAGCCATATGATCGGGTCGGTCCTTGCCGTGGTTTCATTAGCGAGCACAGCAGCTGAAACACGTGCGCCAGTGAAGGCGACATTCCAATAGTGTGACAGTGGGCGAGTGATTTTCATTAGCGACGTGACAAAGTGCTCATCAGCAGGAAGGTCTTTCTTTACAACCTCCAATTGACCCACCATGCTAAGCTCTCCACTCCCTGTTTCAGAAGCTCAGTTGGCGCTATATGTATTTATATATAATAGAAATCTGGCTGCATGATGTGGTTAGCGTCTCTTACCTATTTACTAAAAGTAAATACATGTGGAAATATTAAGAGAATCAATAATACAGAAATATACAAATTGGGTGTGACCAGGATGGACAGGATCAGGAATGACCACATCAGAAGGACAGTAAATGTTAGAGATTTTGTAGATAAAGTCAGAGAGGACAGACTGAGATGGTTCGGAAATCTCCGGAGGAGAGAGAGTGAATACATTGGTAGAAGGATGCTGAGTTTTGAACTGCCAGGCAGGAGGCCTAGAGGAAGTCCAAAGCGGAGGTTTATGGAGGTAATGAAAGAGGACATGAAGGTAGTTGGCGCTAGAGAAGAGGATACAGAGGACAGGTTTAGATGGAGGCAATCGATTATCTCGGATAAGCCGAAAGGAAAAGAAGAAGAGGAAACAAATATGGTCATATTCTTTTTACATGTTGTCTTCGCTTTTTCTAGATTGTCTTAGTGGCGTGTATTTTGTTGTTTTGTCTTTGTTTTTGCCATTTGCTTTTTCTTAACGCACTTAGATCGCTACAATGTATACATTGGGGAGCAACGACCGATAGCACATAACTGAAACTATGCTTTGTCTTTTAGTGTGCAGTGCGAGGGTTACCTTTCTAGCCTGTGAAGTAAGTAGAGTTTTAATGTAAGAGGAATCTTTCACCTAAATGATTGAGAAATTAAGTCACTCCCACTCCAAGTTGTTGGACACACAACACGTGGAGTACATCATCATAAAACACTAAATACTGATCATACATATTTTAGCTCATTGCAAGTGTTTTTCAATGCCACCACAGAAGGGCACAAATGATGGCAAAGATGGAAAAATGCAAAGAGTACCACCCACCCCCTATCAGGACACCATGAGGAATACGGGCCAAGTCCCCAATACACATGTAGACCAGTTGAGCAAAACCCCATTACTCCTTCAGTACCATTGCAGGGGTGTAGCTGGTCAAGTCTCCCAGTCTCTGCAAATCCAGAAGTACTGTCCCTAACTTCCATACAATGTTACAGAGACGTGTCAGTCAAGACAGTCCTGGTATACTGTACCCTTCGTTTTATAATGGCCACAGTTTGACCCCAGAACAGACCATTTCGATTTACAGTGATTTATGGCAGTTAAATGGTTCCACATCCGAATCATGATTAGTACATGACAGAGGATTCCTCATTTATAAATTGAATATTTTGGTACAGTTAGGACATATAAAACCATTTACGACCTTCTATATACACTTTTGAACATTATCAGAGTCCTCTAGACATAAAAAAAAAACCTTAGTCACCTTTACATTCCCATTACTCAGTACAGTAACCATAATAAGACATATTAGTCACACAAAACCTGTTAATGACCTTGTAAACATGGTTTTAACATTACTGGGACCCTCTGGACCTGAAATAACACCCCTATAGTGATCTCTACCCTCCTATTACCATATACTGTATAGTAGATATGATAAGACATATCAGACATAGAAAACCTTTTTACAACCTTGTAAATAATTAGAGCCCTGGAGAGATGAAATAACACCCCCGTAGTCACGCTTAGACTCCAATTACCAAATATAGTTAGTTAGCTTGTGCCTGCTGTGAGATCATTGAAAGCGCAATAAAAGCCTGCTGTTGGGGTGACCAAGTCTGGTGTTTGTGCGTCTCACTCAACTTCACAATAACACTAGTGACACCTATTGACCAGTGTTTTGCAAAAATGAATGAATAAATAAATGATGGCTGTTCCATGGACTTGAGTATTATTAATCCAAAAATATTGAAATATGCAGTGTTGTGGCCACTAAGCATCAGCAATGTTTTTATTGTCACATGACAATAGATGACCTCAGCCATGGCATGTCCCACATGATAGTCACTAGGAGTTACTTTAAAAAGACCTTAGCTTACATTACATTACCTTAACACTGCATGAGGTCAACCATGGCATGTCTCACATGACATGAATTCTCCCAATCCTTGTGGAAGAGGTATGTTTTCGGCTTCTCCCTCGTTCCTCCCCACTGTTTGATACCCTTTCATAAGTTATATATAGAGTAAATACTGTAACCTGGAGGCTGTGCATTGTAGGTGAGCAATGTGGTGTAAACAAAGAGCAACAGGATTGTCAAGATGACCGTAATGAGTGTTATTTCATGTCTACAGGGCTCTAATAATGTTGAAGGTGAATTTAGAAAGTCGTTAACAGGTTTTCTGTGCTGTAACTGTGAATTTCATTTCTAAATATTGAATTTTACTTGGTGGAAAAGCACCATGACTGGATCTGGGACCAATTAACTGCCTTAAATGAGGGACTACTGTATTGGTATTTAACTTTTTTTATTTAATTTATTTTCACGACTGAAAATGCTTAATTTAAGCAATCGATATGCAACATTTGTTTAAATATGCATGTTTTTTTGCTAATAGGCCGTCTTCAACCATGAAACAGAGTGATTTACTGTATTAATGAATATACAGTATTTTTGAAACCTTGATAGAGTGAAGCTGGCGAGGGACGACTGTACAGGATTTCCTTTGTGGTAAATGGCAACTCCTTTTATTGGCATTTGGCATGTTAGTTTGAATTGACAGCTGAAATATAAAAGCTATCCTAGCAAACATTTGACACTGACTGATTTAATGAAGAATATGCAAATGATAAAAAGTACTATCCCCGGGAGCTGAACGACAATGGACACTACAGTATATGACCTTTAACCTCTGCTATGTGAGCCATTGTTATGGTTAAATACTTTCATAGATTTGATATTTGCAGTTTTCCCACTTGAAAGTGAAATAAATGAATGATTTCAAGGGTATGACGTTGGAAGATACAGGCTCGTGTTGTGTACCTGAAGCGTCATTGCAGCTTTTGATCACACATGCACACAAACACACACGTGATTCCTGTACATTGTCTCCTCCCGCTTGACGCTTCTGAACTTTAATAAGCTTCTTTTTGCCCAGACTCACCGTTTGTGAGCACAGCAATCGAGAAAAAGAAGGAATTGGCTTTCTTACACTTCAATTTCACGCATATTTTCTTTGAGGATAATGAGAGCCTTAAATACGGCGCCAGACTTCAGGCTGACATTTTCACACAGTGTGGCACCTTGTCACTGCAAATGAAGTCTCCCTCGCTGTGTTGTGGATGTCCGGCATCACCTCATTCATGCTTTGCATTCTCTTTCTTTGCTGTTCATTTACAGCTAAGAACTCGTGTCCATAAGGCATAGAAATAGACAATTATGGCCATAAAAACATCTAAGTGCCAGAAGTACTACTAGCAGATATTACGCATAATCCCATTTAGGCACGATGTAAAGCAAACATCCTCTTTTCCAGATCTGGACCAGGGCATCACTGAGCTCCTGGACAGTCTGAGGAGCAACCTTGCGGCGCCGGATGGACCTAAACATAATGTCCCAGAGGTGTTCTATTGGGTTTAGGTCAGGTGAACGTGGGAGCCAGTCAATGGTATTAGTTCCTTCATCCTCCAGGAACTGCCTGCATACTCTAGCCAAGTGAGGTCAGGCATTGTCGTGGACCAGGAAGAACCCAGGTCCCACTGCACCAGCGTAGGTTCTGACAATGGGTCCAGAAATTTCATCCTGATACCTAACAGCAGTCAGGGTGCCTTTATCTAACCTGTAGAGTCCTTCCAGGGATATGCCTCCCCAGACCATCACTGACCCACCCCCAGCAGTGTATATATAGGTATAGTATGTATGGTGTGTGTGTACAGTCATAGTCAAGCTTCATTCAGTCAGTAATTGGACGGTGTGACATGTTCATCTTTGTGTCATTAAATACCTTCCAAGTGTACGTGATCCTGCGGTGGATTCAACACCATTTTCATGTTTTGGAATGCGTGCGAGTGCACACACAAGGACTAATCTGGAGCTTGTTAGTGCTGCGGAACACACACGCTGCACACATGATTGCAAAAACATCTTCCTTTTTAATGCTGCAGTAGAAAAGAAGGTTATAATCATTGTGGTGTACAACAAGAAGAAGAGAAGCTCTTTACATGCTCGTATTTTACACACGTCAGTCACTTGGGCATGTCACTCTAATGCAGCGTAACCACGGTAACCCCTCTTAGCCCCGCCCAAAATGATAAAGCTGCAGTGTGGCATCAACAACAACAAAAAAACAATTAGTTATAAATAGCAAGGTTCATCTTTTGGAGTGTTCACAAGTGTAAAAAGACTTAACCTTTCAGCACATTTTTTTTTTTTTTTTGCTACTTCGCCCCTTTTTTTAATATCATTTGATGAAATAACACATGTATAAAAAGTCTTGTGCAAAACAACGTCATTCATGTCTTCATATAGTGTGCACCAGCAGTCTTTTTTTTAAATTAAAAAATAAAATATAGAAAGGATGTATAATTTAGACTGGAATGTTTTCTGTACATATTTTACACACACCTGCAGCAAAAGAAGCTCCCTGATCAAGCACAGGATCCTTTTTCTGTCTTTTAACCGTCACACCCGTACAGCCCTAGACAGGAAATTGACATTGAATTTGGGAAAAGCAAAAAAGAGGCTTCCGTTGCTGCTCGTCGAGCATCCAAGAAAAATTGCATCTTAAGTGCTTTGACCAACTCCTAGGGTTCAACTTTCCGGGGGAAGTATTAGGGCCACCCTAAACACGCTAAATATTCCACACATCAAGTCCAAATTTGACAAGAATACATTTATTGTGTTACCAGAAACAAGTGAACCCATTTGTAATATCCCCATGGGAAGTAAAATAGACTTGTGATACTTTACTTCTTTGCTCAACCAAAGGGCACATTTGTCCAAATTATCAGCATTTTTCTTTTCAGTATTCTTTTCAGTGTGGCCTTAATTCTTTGTGGATTGAAAAAAACGCATGCAGCTTCTCACATCCTGCTGATGTGGAAATATAAAGTCATTTACACAAAATGCAAAAGCTTCATGGTGGGCTCACATGTGCACGTGTGGTACTTTGTTGGCCTCCCACAGGGACTGAACGAACACAAAGTCACTTTGTGGCATCTTTGTGCTGGTCCGTTTTTCCCAGAACCGGGAGCTGCGGGTATGCAAAAGTCTGCTAACCCTTTGCTACTGCTTGTCCAGCTCACACACGTACATGAGGTGGTCCTCAGGGGACTTCCCGTGAGTCTTACTCAGGTGAAGCTTGACGGCGTGCTTACTGGCAAAAGTCCGGTTACAGAGCTTGCACTGGTGCACGGCGGCACCCCCGTCCTCGTCTTCATTGGGGGAGGGCGAGGCTGAGTCAACCGTGGGCAGCGGGGTGGGCAGGGACAACGGCAGCGAGATGGGAAAAGATGAGGGCAGGCACGTGGGCAAGGAGGAGGGAAGCGGGTGGCTGGATGGCTGGAGACTGGAAAGCAGTTTGTCCGACAGTCCTTTGATTTGGCGCTGATGCTGCTGGCTGATCTGGCTGAGCAGCTGCTCCCCAGACAGCTTGGGAAGGTCTCGCAGTCGGAATCCCAGGTGGGACTCCAAGTGGCTGACGTAGGTGGACGGTGAGCGAATCTGTGAGGCGCAGTCACTGCAGAAGAACACCGGATGACCTGAATCTAGGTTCTTTAAGAACTTGGTGCCACCCGTTCTCCTCAGCTGGTACTTGACATTGGCAAGCCAGTGTGATATCGTGGTCATGGAGAGTCCAGTGAAGCGGGAGATGTGCATCCTCTCCTGTGGGCTCAGGTCTGACATCATGTACTTGCCATCTGTAGTTTGTCTCAGGCTGGAGGCAAACTGGGCCTGCAGGATGAGGAGGTGCTGAGGATTCCAGTTAGACTGACGGCCTTTCCGCTTCTGGGCAGGTGAGACCTCCTCCGTCTCCTCCTGAGTAGCACCTTCAATGTCGGAGCGCTCGGACATGCTAGTGGGTGTGGAGGCCTTGGAGACCACCTGGCTCTCTGTCAGGTTCCTCAGCATGTCTGAGATGTCCGACAGAGCGTTTTCCCTCAGGGGGGACGTGGACATGAATGAAGCAACAGCAGCAGAAGCTTTGGTCATGGTGACTGCGGAGGAGGGGGACACCGACATGGCGGAATTGCCATTTTTGTCAGCATGCTTGCCTTTGGTGAGATCTATGGGTTGGTCATTGATCGGGTGCTGCTTGTAGAAGTAGCGGTCCAGGTGGTCACTGCTGGACTTTTTGGTCTGCGCAAGTGGGGTGGAGGCCGCCACTGCCGCCTTCTCAGCTAAGCTGTTGCTCATCTTGAACAACATGCTCATGGGGTCGAGAGAAGGCAAGGCGGGTTTGGCCGCCTTCCCCAGGTGCGCGTTCATGACTGACTGCAGCGCGCTCAGAGGGTTGACAAATGGCTGCTCTGGAAGTGGGTGGTCAGTTATGATGGCTGTGCTGCCGCAGAGAGACCCTGATTGGGGTGACATCTCTGTTGATTCCACACCATTCTCCATGGATTCTGTCATGCTACTATCTCCATTTGTTTCTTTGTGATTTGTTCCACGAACATCTTCAATATTCAGTGTGACCATGCTGTCAGGAGTTTTACATCCACCTACTGTAGTGTGACTGGGGGACTCCCCTCTGTTGGTGTCCTCCACCTCACTGTTGCAGGGAGAGGGTGTGGTTCTCATTGGAGATGACCTCAAAACACCCCCAGGTTCCTTCAGTTTTTCCTCTACCTTTGCTACTTTCTCCGTCACCTTCTTGACCAGTTCCTCCATGGCGTGGAAGTTGTTCTTAGACAGGGGAGATGTCTGGCGGCTTGGAGGTGAGACCAATGGCTGACTCTTGCCGGTGGGAGAGAGGATTTCTGCTCCAGGGAACATAAATTTCAGAGGAGAATTTTTTCCAGAGTTCCCGAGCGACAGTTTCATTATGTTGGGGAGCTGATAGGCGGCGTGTATGCTAGGGTATCCCCCCCAGCTTGGCGCTCCATTCTGGGCTTTGTTGATGGCCGAGGTCACCGTGTTCTCCAAGGACTTGAGGATGTCTAGACCTCCTTTGGGACTCTCATCCAGGTCTTCCTCAGTCAGATACGTGTATTTTGAAGAGATATCAAACTTCTCCTCAGGCTCGTCTTCACCTCCTGACATCTTTTCCCTGTTTGAATGATTATCATTGCTGACCGTGACTTCTTTAGTGCATTCTTCTTCTTTCTCCTCCTTTTTGATCTCAGCTGTCATGGCGGTGGGCGACATGCTGGTTGGAGGAGGCAACGGGGCAGGTGGGGGAGAGAATGCTGTGGCAGCCAAGGGAACTGACTGGAACGTCTCCTCTACTACAGGGCTAGATGTTGGCGCTGGGCTGGAAGCCTCGATAAGGGCTTTGCCCTTTTTGATGGCAGAGTTGGTGACTTTGATGAAGTGTCCGGTCACCATCATGTGGGCGGTCAGCTCTTGCAGCGTATCTTGAGAGCTGCCACACTCCATGCATTTGAGGATTTGCGACTTCCTGGACTCAAACTGCCAGGCATAGCTGGCGCCGTTCTGATGTCCGTAGCGGTTGTTGGGCGTGATGTATGGGTTGGCGGCCTTCTGGAGTGCGTCAGTGTCAGCGAGGGAGGCGGGCTTTGGTGTGGCTCCTCCATTTGAGTCCGGTGAGCTGGGGATGTCCACCTCAATAGGGACTCTTTTTCGAGCTGAGGAGATGATCTTAGCTGCCACTGGTGTCACAGGCTCTTTCAGAGGCACTTTTTGGTAGTGTTTGGTCTTGATCATGTGGACACTTAAGTCCTGGAGGGATTCAAAAGAGTGCCCACAGTACATGCACTTTAGAACCTTCTGTGCATCTTCTTTCCCTTCCATCTCCAACAAGGAGCGCTTCCTTGGTTTTGACCAGCGTTTAGTGCTCTCGCTGTCTGTCTCATGGTTGTCGTCTCTGTAGTGGCCAGTATCGTTCATATGCACCGTTAGTTCCACTAGTGTGTCATATGCAGCGCTGCAGTCTTTGCATCGGAACTTGCTGGCGCCGGTGAATATGGATCCATACAACTTGGAGCTCTGGCGGTACAGCTGCACGGTGCTGAAGAGGCTGGGTTCTGTCGATGGCGCCGACACAGCCACAGTTGGATACTGAACCATGGATACTCGGTTCTGGTGGTTCTGCGAGGCCTGCTGGAGGGTCTTGGCAATAGCAGTCTGGTGCCAGTCGTAGCCTCCACTTCCGCAGCTGCTGTTGCTGTTGCTGCTGCTGCTGCTGCTGCTGCTGTGACTACGAGGAGGTTTCTCTGCCGGTGGGTGGCTCAAGTTCAGGTTCAGAGTGGACCAGTAGGAGTTGGTCAGAAAGGAAGTGTAAATGGCCTTCATCTTCTCCAGGCTATCAGCCACGGACCCAACAGTGGAAAGTGCAGCCTCGTCTCCATTTCCTGGCATCGTTGCCTGGTCTGCGGCGGCCATGATGGTGGAGGACAGGGAAAGAGCATTTGTGGGGTCTTTAAAAAGGAGAACATCATTTTCAGTTTTAAACGGTAGGCTCTCAAAGTCAGACATCCTGTCACTAGATTCGCTCAAGTGGGACTCGCTGTCCATCTCCTGTCCAGAAAAGTCGGCTGCGTTGGGAGAGTCATGGAAGTCTGCTGACCCTGGTCTATCCTTGAAGAGCAAGTCCTTGTCCTGACAGAGGAACTTGGTAGCAGGTTCCTCCCCTTCCGGGGCAGAGTCCTCTCCATCAAAGTCGTCGTCAAGCAGAGCTGCTTCCTTCTCGTCTTCAGGGACGTAAGCTGCTTGGAACGAGAGACAAAAAGAGAGAGGAACATTTGTTAGAAGCACTTTAACAGGAGATGAAAAGATGCACATTCCTGAATTAGACAGAAAGAAAAATACTTTCTCGTGAGGCGACTTCCGTCATCACACGCTGACTACTTCCTGTCACAATCACTTGTAGGCACTGTGTTCCTCCATTACAAGTCTTTGTTCTGCATGGCAGGAATGAGCGGCAGAGACAGAACGAAAGGGAGAGGGACGGGAGTGAGGGCGGGGGGAGGCGGCTCTTCAAACATAACTCGCCACCTTATTCTTCTCAAGGGGTAACAGCTTGAAATTAAAACTAAATTTGAAATTAATGAAGCACATTGCAGCGCTAGCATTCATTTCAGAAGTAATAAATTACTTGTATCAACCTCAGAGACAGCACTTCCTGTCTGTCAATTAATATGTCCGACGCCTCTCCTGCAGACTTTAATTATTTTCCAAACAGACATCCTCGCCATTTAAATTAAGCATGCCTTCTCACTCATTACAGCGCTCAGCCCTCGCCTCCTCGTAAATAAAAATGAATGCATGTGCGACAAATCTCTCACGCAAAAGCCATTTGCTTCAATTACCAGAGATTAGAAAATACTTCAGCGTTATTATTTACAGTTTAGCCGTGGGCCAATGCAGGCTTCAGGCTTTCAGTTCAGTTTAGGAATGAAAGTGCATTTGAGCACCTAGGAATGTGATCGTGTCTTTAAGCTGTGCATCCATCAAGACACCTGATGATGCAGTCAGCTTAATTATTGGCCAAACAAACACATTTCACACGTTTAGCATTGCTCCTGCTAATGCTACATAATGCAACCAGCCAAACGTGACAACACACGGCCACCCGGTCGGTGGGTGGGGCCTGGTTGCACAAGACCGACAGCTGTCAAAATGAAAACAACTCTTTCAAGTCTCGTTGATAATGTTCGACCGCTGTTTGACATTTTTCCATAAAGGTAGGGCAAACAGAAGCCCTGCTTGCCACTGGCCATGCCAGCACTTTATTGCAGGAAAAACACACACCCGGGCGCACTCTGCTTGTCATGTGGCGGCTTCAGACAAACATCTCGGTGCCTTCAGGCGCTCTCTGTAGCGTCCGCACGCAACATGCAGCATGGTGCTGTCCGTCTTCTCTCCAGCAAAGATGGACTTTTTCAATGCGTCCAACATGTTGACTGCTATTAAACACTCTTCTGGGACATTCGGAAAGTGCAGTATTGTACACTATATCTCCACTTTTCAAGTGGGTTCCGGGACCACCAGCATTATAAGTAAGATTACCCTCCATCCTGTTTTATTTTTTAGAAATTGGTGAAAATGTGCTGGTTTTCATTGTTTTTCAGTAGTAGAAGTGCAAAAGAGTGAGTTTCGTCTGACTATGTTATACTGTACATATATAAATGGGGGTGCACGGCTTGACAGTACACGGGATAGAATGTCCCGGTTTTGGGAATGACAACATGGTCACTCCCAAAAACTCTGTAGCTAAAAGGCAATGTTGGGTGATTTATTTGGAGCATGCTTGACATTTAATACATAACGACCCCGTCCTTTGTGCTGTCCTACAATATGACATCTTTTGCTACTACAAACTAGTACTTTATTCATACTAAAATATAAACATACATACTGCCTCTGCATTTAACAATTGGTCCCACGACCCCCACCCCAGCGCTCCAGTCCCAAACATTAACACATCCATGTGTTGTCATCACCCAGATGACAACTAGGAAACCACCAAGGCCAAACATAACGATACAATGAATGATAGAACGATAGCACGTGTACCCTCAACAATGCTGAGTATCATAAAGAATATTTCCAGAAGTACAGTTCAATAAGTATACTGTGGGTCACATGGCCATGAATACCCCCTGGCCTCCTTTAATCTCAGCTCCATTCCACTTCTTTCCCAATCAGGGGTGTTGCGAGCACGGTGGGACATTGTGAGGTGTGATGCTTACAATATATTTATATAGGAATATAATAATTCCCTTGTAGTGTGTCAAGTAGCCAGCACTCGCCTTATAGTGAGTCACGTACCTAGTACCTGTCTTGTAGTGAGTCACGTAGTCTGTACTCATCTTGTAGTGAGTCAAGTAGTCTGTAGTCGCCTTTGATTTGAAAGCCAACCAGCAGCAGGTGGGGGCTTGTAAGGGATTTTTGGAGTGTGCCGGAGGTTGGGCACAAGCTAACCAACATTTCCAGGTGGGATGTTTTGCGATGGAAAAGTCTCATCCACTTGATCTGCTGAGGAGCAAAAGAAGCAGCACACACTTTGCTAGTGTGTGCATGCTTGGATGTGTTTATGAACATGCTGTAACCCTGAAACACACACACACACACACACACGCAGTGAAGTCCCTGCATGCACTTTGCAGCATATCTATTACCTGCCAGTGTGCAGTGATGGCTTTGGACAGCGCTGATCAAAAGATGTCATCCGACCTCGTCGCCGGGGAAGCTTGGTGGGGCGTGCGCGCGTTCCCCAGTAAATCACGGCACGGCCGGCTTGTAAATAAAATGACAGGATCACTTTAAGGGCCTGTCAAGCAGGGGGGGAGGCCATTATGATAACGCCCGCTGGCTCCCAACGCAAACGGACACGGTTAAATTCACTGGCCGCGGTCTAATATACATGATATAGCTCTTTTCTCCGCAGCCCAGCTGCCACTGTTAGTTCAGCCAAGGAAAGTGTGTGTTTCTATGTGGATCAAAGTGTTCTTCACACTGGGCCAAACTGGACCCAACACAGTCTTTGCTGCTTGTTAGCATGCTCAGGACTTTTTGCAAGGGGGCGTGGGCTATAGAGAAACACAGATCAAAGGGCGTCACTCTTCCTTTTTCTGTTTAGATTTGACTCCTTGTTTACTAGAGGTGTAGCGCTACGTGAATTCTTACTGTGAGATTTGGAACAGAAGCGTACCCGTTTCCCCCCCAGTGCACCCAAAATGACCCCAACCGCAGCCTTACAAAATACTGTATGTACCAAACCCTCATCACGGCGTATTGTTACATACTCTTACCATAGTATTCTTGCTCTTATTACTGCGTACTGTTGTATACTCTTACCATAGTATTCTTGCTCTTATTACTGCGTACTGTTGTATACTCTTACCATAGTATTCTTGCTCTTATTACTGCGTACTGTTGTATACTGTTACCATAGTATTCTTGCTCTCATTACTGTGTACTGTTATATAGATACTGTTACCATAGTATTCTTGCTCTCATTACTGTGTACTGTTATATAGATACTGTTACCATAGTATTCTTGCTCTCATTACTGTGTACTGTTATATAGATACTGTTACCATAGTATTCTTGCTCTCATTACTGTGTACTGTTATATAGATACTGTTACCATAGTATTCTTGCTCTCATTACTGTGTACTGTTATATAGATACTGTTACCATAGTATTCTTGCTCTCATTACTGTGTACTGTTATATAGATACTGTTACCATAGTATTCTTGCTCTCATTACTGTGTACTGTTATATAGATACTGTTACCATAGTATTTGGGACAAAGTGTTTCAAAATGCAAACTACAGTGGAGCCTGTGTATTTGTATTTGAGCATTTTTCATATTTTTCTTTGGAGGGTTAGGGTCAAACATCAGACATACACAGGAGATGTTCATCTATGTTTGGTCACGTGACCATCGGCGCCCAACAGTCATCATCTGCATTTAATCAAAGACAATAACCTACATGCATAGAAATATTGCAATAAAAATAAAAAACGGCGCTATGGAGGAGGAGGAGGTGAAAGAAAAACGTCAGGCAATAAAGGCGTCGCTGCGAGGCAATTTAGAATGCAAAACACAAAGCATCAAGTTTGTGTATTATCTTTTAATTTGATCTTGAATGATTTATAATCCATCACGCCGAGCTTTAGCCTCATCCAATTATTCTCTGCTGCTTGATTGACAACAAAGGTGATTTATTAAGCTCATAAAAAGTCATGTGCTTGCATGTGCTCTAGGAAAATAATCACACATATACACATGCACATGCGCACACACACACACGCACACTTACGTGCACACACAGTGCCGGTACGGCATGAATACTGTGCGTATTTTTCTTGCGTTTCCTTACAGGTTTCATTGCATCCAAGGTGTGTGTTTGGTAAGGAAATATGTTTGGTAAGGTAATGTGTAAGTGACTTTCACCTGAAAAAAAAAGAATTAAAAGTGTGTTTGGAATGGTGTGTGTTTGGTAAGGTAAAGTGTGTGTTCAGTAAGGTAAAGTGTGTGTTTGGTAGGGTGTGTGTTTAGTAAGGAAAGGTGTGTAGTAAGGAAATGTGAAGGTGTGTGTTTGGTAAAAAAAAAAAAATTTAAGTGTGTGTTTGGTAAGGTGTGTGTTTGGAAAGGAATTGTGTTTGGTAAGGAAATGTGTGTGTTTTGTAAGGAAAGGTGTGTGGTAAGGAAATGTGAAGGTTTGTGTTTGGTAAAAAAAAAAAAAAAGTGTGTGTTTGGGGGGTTTAAGGGGTGTGTTTGGTGAGGTAAGGTGTGTGTGGTGTATTTCTTCCATCCTCACATCTTTCCTTTTATTCCTTCCTCATCTTACTCTACTCTTTATCTCCTATCTCCATATTCACGGAAAAACACAGAGGCGGGGGCCCCGTAATGGTGGGGAGGGGTGGCGCCTTGATGAGGTTGGGGGTGGAGGGTGTCCAGAGTGCCATCAATGTGGGACGGGACCATTAAAAATGTTAGCATGTATACAGCACCCAGCCACGGATGACTGACACACGCGCATGCACGGAGTAAGCAGTGAGGTGCAGGAAAGATTCAGCGACTCGTCACACTCAGAGAAAGACGAGGTGTAGGAGAATTAAAGGTTAATGAAAGGAGGACGAAAAGTGTGTTCTCTTGTTGTCCCGCCAGTGTTTAGGGTCAGTGGCGGGACAACGGGGTAAGTGTGAGGTGATGGCGTCATGGCGGAGTTTTGGTCGGATGTTGGGGAATTATGAATAATGTATTACACATGTGACAAAAACATAACATTGGACGCACACACACACACACACGCACACACGCACACACTGAATTTTTATCACTTAAAGAAAAGGGGAGGGGCACCTCCATAGATTTGTGCATGAAAGATACACAAGTACGAATTGGAATTTGACTTACAGTGTGAATGCACAGCCAGCCAGTCGGAGATGGCATCTGTAAAGCAGGCACTTCCTGACGTCTTTCTACTTCCTGTCTGGCAGGAAATGCCACTTGTGTTTAAAGCTCTTGTTTTCAGTGGACATGAACAGACACCATTTTGTCTCCTTTCGGAGAGCCGCAAAACATAACAGAACTTGTACTGTACTGTAGAACTGGTATTGTAATGAGACTCACTGCTACACAAGCCTACTCCCCCTTGCTCGTCCAATCAGCAGCCAGAAGGCAGTCTAGATGCATTCACTGACTTGGCGGCGAGTCAGATATTTCATATTCTTTTTGAAAATGCACATTTCCCCTAATTTGGTGTTAAAAAAAATCAGTGATGGGAGCCGCAACAAGAAGGACCCCTGGTCTAGAAGAACTGATGCTGATGTATTGATAAGCTACCAAAACATTTTGAGCTTTGAGGAAGAAGTACAAACCCAGGTTGTAGTATTTGTTTGAAGTATTTTCTATATGAAGATGTTGGAGATGTGAAAGCAAGTGGCTCCAGTCCAGCGCTGGTTGGTTCTATGTGGTGGCCGCTGACTGGCTGATATTTATGTGCGCATTAAAAAGAAGAAATATAGAACAACGGCGCTTTTGATTTCATTGCTGCTTTTAGTGGGCTTTAATGAAGAGCATTTCCCACAAGGCCGAGCTGTAAAAAGACTAAAAGCTTTGAGAAGATGACATCAGGTGACATTTATGGCGGTATTTAACGTGAATAACATGATGTACAGCGCCACAAATGTACTCTATATGCTGTACATACTGGCATGACACCAACATGTCGCCATAAAGTCTACCTTTACTGGCTGACACCTGAAATACAAATATACCATATATATACACACACAGATATACATAGTAAGCATACTTTTGGCTCACCCTGTACAACAGGTACCTGTGATAAGTAGCTGGTTCTGAACAAGAGATGAAGTTATTGTAGCGCATATAGAGTCACTGAAATCACTGAAATTCACTACTTTTTTGTGTGACATTTTAGGGAAAGCCAAGCTTACCTTGGAGTCTTAGCGCAACCCCCACTGACACTTTGGGGAATGTTTGTGTTCCCAGCGCACAAAGCAGGAGGGGCTTGGAGGGGCTTGGTGTGGTAGAGTAGAGGCAGTTTTGCATAAGAAGAGGACATGTGAACGCACATGCCTGTAGAGTAGAGTAAGTCCGGTTGGGCTCTTCATTCATGTTCGCATGCTCTTCAAGCAGCCATGTTGGATCATGTGACCAGCAGTCAGCCTCCGTCATCTGTTTGCAGCTCATCTCCTCCTAATTAATTAGAGGAAGAGGAGAGCCTCTGTTATCAGCTCTCGCTCTCCCTGGCGTCCGTCTGAGTGCTGGCAGAGGCGACGTGTACGCTCATCAACATTTCAGGTGGAATGTGAGAGCTCTTTCCCCCTCTCTCGCTTTCTCTCGCCCAAAGCGCAAAGCCCAAGCAGGCGGCGACGGGATGATATCTTTTTAATTATCTTTTTCCGCCTTTGATTAATTATCCAGCGTGACGACGACGGGCGGCTGCTCGAGACGCTTTTCACCTGCCGCCGCTTGACTGACGGCCCCTCTGTCCGAGTCAAAAGCAAACAGCTGCTGCCATGATCGCCTAGCAACCGTGTGATGGATGAGGGAGAGAGATTGATGGCCTCAATAAATCACCACATCTGCCTGAGGGGGTGGCGGGTGTAGCTGCTGGGATTTCCAAGCATAAATGTAACTGTAGACCTTGTTACACCTGTTTTCACCTGGCTTGCTCTCACACACGCCCGAAGCTCCAAGGAAGAACACCATCCATGCCTTTCATACACGATGGAAGCTCCAAGGAAGAACACCATCCATGCCTTTCATACACGCTGGAAGCTCCAAAGAAGAACATCATCCGTGCCTGTCATACACACTGGAAGCTCCAAGGAAGAACACCAACCATGCCTTTCATACACGCTGGAAGCGGCAGAATTTTGGACTAACTGAAGGTTCTATGAAGATTTTCTTGTGCAGCCTATTAACAAGGCCTTACAATAATCCAACCTGGAAGTCACAAAAGCATGAATAAAGTTTTTCTGCATCTGTGAGTGGCAGTAATTTTCAGTTTTTCTTTATGTTTGGTAAATGGAAAATTGCCGTTCTTCTATTTGGGAACTAAAGGAAAGGTCCTGATGGAAGACGACACCAAGGTTTCTGACTGTATTGTGGGGGGTGAGTGCAACACCATCTAAGGCAGTAATATCATTTGCAAGCATGTCTCTCAGGTGCTCGGAACCAAGAACTGTGATTTCAGTTTTATCTGAGTTTAATAGCAAAAAGTTTAAAGTCATTCAGCTCTTCATGTCATTTAGACACAAAATTAACAGAGTGTTTTCTAATGACATTGTTTCTAATGATATTACCTGATAATAATAGGGGACATATAAAGGTTGAACAATAGCTGAACAATATAAAGGCCCTAGCACAGAACCCTGTGGGATACCATGATTGACCTTCGCCTGTCTGGATTCTTTATTACTAATGGAACCATTTTAGGGCAGTTCTTTTAATGCCAAAAGTGAGTTCTAATTGCCATATTAGAATTTGGGGATCAAATGTGTGGAAGGCTGCTGTAAGGTCTAGTAAAACTAATACAGAAACCAGGCCTTTGTCAGGAGGTGGTTTGTCATTTTTATGAGTGCTTTTTCTGTGCTGTGGTGCATCCTAAATCCTGACTTAAAGGACGTCAAGTAGATGATCGTTTCGTAGGAAATGGTGTAATTGATTGGTAACTACTTTCTCTAGGATCATGGAGAAAAATGGAAGGTTGGATGTTGGTCTGTAATTAGCTAGGACATGTGGTTCAAGGTCATGGGGCTAATATGACAAATTTTGCCATCGCACTGATAAATCAAATAACATTAAACAATACAACACCCCGACTAACTGATCTTTTTTTTTTTAATGCTCCAATGAGGCGAGATGACTTGCACTGTGGTGTAGGTGGTTACAAGCAAGCCAAGCACTCCAAACATGGTGTCCATGGAGTGGGATTTCTTCACAGTTTCAGAGTACGACATTTGAAGAAGACTTGTGGCACCAGATGCTCGGCAAACAAACAAAAAACAAAAAACATGGAACGTCACATCATCATCGCTACGACGCCTTGTTCCCATCACCGTTGAAAAAGTGTGGGCACCCCCGATATACATGTACAATGTACATAAATATTCCTTTATAAATGTATAAATATATTTTCTATGTTGATAGCGGGAATGTGACCTTTAGGACTTGGTCTTTTTAAAAGTAGCTTGCAGGCTGAATAAGTGTGAGTGCTCCTGGACTCCAGCATCTGATTGTCTTCTTATAGGCTGCAGTGCTGATTGGTGAGTAGCACAATATCACACACACAAAACACACACCCTCCTAGCAAGCAAGCATCTCCTTATTTTCCCACATTGACAAAAGGAGGTCTTAGCCAAGATGGATGCGCCTTGCAAAACCAGCCTGTTGATGGATATGAATGTGGCCTGCCATTCATCACCGCCGTATTATTTAGACTGCGTGGCTACACAGCTGTAACTCAAGCTACCGCCATGAGTGCATGCGTTTGTGTGTGTGTGTGTGTGTGCATGTGTGTGTGGAGGCAGGAAGACAGGAGAGTGGGGGTCAGGACAAAGGCAGGAAATGAAGAAGAACAAAAGTTTATGCAGTAAATAAAGTGAGGATGAGGGCTCCCTTCAATTACGCTACAACTCAAATCCACTCCAGTGCCACTCATCATCTTTGTATGACATGTGACAACACGTTTATTAGCAATAGCGTGGCTAACTTATGCAGTATGTTTACAAGCACGCGTAACCTCTCATTTGCATATTCATGAGCATACCGTCGCTGACAGTGTGTTGAGTGCAACGCAGTCCAATCATTAGGTGTTCATCATCAGCGGGCCAAATGTTCTATTCTGTGGTGGTCCAAATTAATTTGTGGTGGGCCACCGAGAAAAAAAAATCGATGCATGGGAAGGACTGGGGATAATAATACGTTTAGAGATCGTTGGAGTTGATTGATGAAGGGCATCCTGAATCAATGCATGCAACACTGAGTGCAGTACTACTAGTAGTACAGAACTACTTGTAGTATTACTGCTGATTCAATACTTTGTGCATCTTGTTATATGACCAACTTCCCTCGTTGCTAGCGTACAAGCTAAAATCTGCAGTGAGCATTTAAAGGGGAAAATGTGTCAGAGGAGTGTGATGTGCACACACACACACACCAACACACGCACACACATACACAACTTCCCCCCGCTCGGTTTCATTAGCTCACTGGCAGGGTGGCACTTCTCAAGCTCATTACCGAGGAAGGATTTATGGCACGGCAGCCAGTGGCGGAGAAAAGGCATCTGTCAATAATTGTGGCGAGCAGCGTCTCCCGTCTGCACCAGCTTTGAAATCTCATTAGCTATGCGCTTATCAGGCATAAAGATCAAAAACATTACTCAGCGCAGACACACACCCGCACACAAACATTCATTAGTGACAGGCTTTCACCGTCGCCGCCGCCAAACTAAACACGGCGCTTCCTCGCCATCGGCCTCCTCTTCCTCACCTGCCTCCTGATGAGAGCCTGCACACATGGCCACGCCCACCCGCAGCACACCACTTCCTGTTTACATGTTAGGCTGTAGAGAGCATCTGAAAATAATCACAGCATGAAACATGGAAGGAGGAGTGGAGCATAAACCACCACGTTTTTTTGGCAACCACTGGCCACTTCAGTGTGTGTGTGACGAGAAGAGGAAGCCGCTGTCAGCCTGAGAAGGATGTCAGCTCAGGCTGCCTCTGATTACACTGGCCTCAGACTGGCCCTGTCTTTCATCACGTGCACACACGTGCACACACACCCCCACACACACTGTATAGAGTGATGGCTGCCAATCTCACCATGGAAAAGGCTCACAAAGCAACCAATGGGCAGCTGTTACGCAATACCCCCCCACACACACACGCACACAGAGTGCAGGTAAATGTTGGTGTGATATCGTCAAAAGCACACCTGTGTGATGCAACATCTTGCGACCTGCATATTAACCAAGCTACAGCCACATTATTATTATTATTATTAGCATTGTTACGCCCAAGAACTACGTCAACGGCGTAGTGACACCTCGCCACACCACAACGGCTGCTAGCCAGCTAGCGACTAGCTTCACACCACACTCGCTCACAAAGCAAATCAGGCCGCTAGCGCAAGGTAACGCTACATATTGGAGCTGCTGTGTTTTTGTTTTTTTGCGCTAGATGCAGCGCTCCTTTCTATGTTGCTAGGTAAAATCAGTGCACCCAGGATGAAGAAATGAGCAAAATAGTGTAAAGTATGGCACGTTATCGTGAACGTGCCTGTTACTACATGCTCACAGCATGGATAGAAAACCAGAAAACCTTGTTGAAGCTTTTTGGAGGTGTTTTAATAGCAAGGCGGAATAGGTGTGTCCCATTACGTGTGTTAATTGGCTGCCTCTTTTTACCTGTGTCTGGCACGCAAAGGAGACAGACATGTGTGTCCATTTCTCACATAAGGATTGTGGACAAATCTTCTTCTTTTAACAGAAGAATGTTTGAAGTCATGTGTAGGCGACGCTGCTGGACTTCTTTTTCCACTTGTAGGCCAGACATAAAAATGTTAAAGGATAAAGTATCGCTGCGGTACAAATGCTGAGTGACAAAAACAATATTGCAAATGATCAAATCTAGGCTATTGTAACCCGCACTGCTTCACACCGCCCGCACAGGGGCTCGAACACGGGACCTCCGTAATGGGAGACGAGAGCGCTGACCACTTGGCCTAAAGCCCGGGCTGTCAGCTGGGTGTTCAGCGTAGCTCTTAAGACAGAGGGAGTGATGTTTTACCAGCGTACACTTGCACAACCGCACTGGCTGGCATCTGTTACACAATGATAGAGAAGCCCTCTTCCCACACTAAACAATCTTTGGGGAGGCAATGGAGGGAAGAGGGCGTGTGTGTTTCCAGGTCTGGTGAAACAATAAGTGCTGATGCGTCAGATATTGACAGCAGGAGACAACGCTGAAGGCCAAAGTGGGAGGGGTTTGACAGCATCATGGCGGAAATAACGCCTCTAATTGACAGTTGTCAACATAATGATGGGACATTCCGTAGAGGGGGGGGGGGGGGTTGTAGTAGGAACAGGGGGGCTGTTATGATTCCTTCCTCCTTGATACGCCCTGCTCATCATCCTTTTTTTCTTTCTCTCCCCCATGGAGGATTTTACTGCCCTCACAAACGCTGGGGCGGTAGGGGGCTGGTCAAGGGACCCAGACCGGTCCAGGAGCAGTGAGCTAGAAATGGGACCCCCACAAAAAGCGGGGATCTATAAAGAATTAAGAGGCAATATTTTTGACCTAGGTTGACTTCTTAAGTGCAGTTATTAACTCACATGTTCATCAACCTACAGGTCTGGGTCAGGGTCAGGGTCAGGGTCGGAGCGGGACGTGCCTACTAATGATAAAGGCAAACGAACTATCAACTGCGTTGTTACTTTGCTGCTGCACAGAAAGGAGGGTGTGAAAGAAAGGAGTGAGTGAGGGAAGCAAGTTCTTCTCCTGCAATTTGTGTCCTGCTGGAGGACAAGCTGATCACCCAAATCAGGAAGTGTCATTAACGACACCAGCGTGGCTTCTAATGACATCATAGCTAATTGGGAAGCATATGCACAGGCGCTTTTTAAAAACGTAAAAAAAAAAAAAAAGGTGGTGTTTTTGAAGGCCTTGTCTTAATTAAGACAATAATTATCACGAGCTGCTTGAAACAAGGTTAATTAGCTTCATTATGTTTACGTGTTTCATTAGATCCATTGCAGTGGGGGGGATGCTGACACGCTAAACACGATATCCTCAGCGCTGATGTGGAGTGTAGCGCACGCTGGAGAGACCTAATGTACTCCTAGCACTCCATGCAATGCTTGTGTGTGTGTGTGTGTGAGCGCGCGGCTTTAAATGGGCCACTGCATCTTCACTCCGATCCGAGTTGCAACGTTAACATGCATCCAGCGTGATTAATCTCTCGCCGCAGTTTAGCACACACACACACACACACGCGTGCAGAGAAATCACAGAAATCAGCTGCTTTGCCTCTCCTGCTGCTATCCATCTCTTGCTAGACAGAAGCGGATCCGTCTTGATGCTAATATTTACATCAATTAGTTCGTCTGGACGCCGTAGAAGCTTCTGGTAAATTAGCAAGAAGGTAAAAAGAGAGAGGAACAAGAAGTCTCCCTCACTGAGAAAGTGGTTAATAATGACCGACGTCATCAATCTGCCTCAGGCACCGACATGCACCTTCACACACACACACACACACGCACACACACACACACACACACACACACCCTGCTGCTTCATTTCAAACAATGGATGGAGCACGTGAGGATAAAAGTGCTTGGTGTTCAAACATACAAGCAGGCCCGTTTGAAGCGGGACTTCCTTCACCTCCACGATGATCTGTTTGCTGCAGCGAGGCTTTGAAGCGCCGCACAAAAGAGCTCGGCCATTCTCCTCCCCTGCCACAACAAACATGGCCGCCACAGGAACCGTGCAGGAGGCTAATGAGGAGGCGCACCATTCCTCTCACCTCCGTGCAAAACAATCACAAAGAAAATGAGCTTCTCTGCCTGCCATAGTGCACCTGCGACGAGGGGGGGGGCGGGGCTAAGCGGGGCAAACGAGGACGGCGTAGGATCAAGTAGATTACATCCGGCGAGGGCGCCGAGCGTGACAGTGCGTGAGCTTGTCATCTCCAATCAGTGCGCCCGCCACAGATCCATCAGGGGCGGCTAATTAGGAGCACACTAACAATGAAGCTTCTTTTTCTTCTTTTCATGTCATCCTGGCGGTGGGAGCCGGCCTGACAACCTGCTGGAAATGATTGGAATTGTCCCACAAAACGACCCAATCAACCTCATTTATAGAC
The DNA here is from genome assembly GCA_024372805.1 of Oostethus manadensis. Lineage (NCBI taxonomy): Eukaryota > Metazoa > Chordata > Actinopteri > Syngnathiformes > Syngnathidae > Oostethus > Oostethus manadensis. The sequence goes on along the minus strand of QODF01000004.1, from coordinate 1,057,534 downwards.
AGTTGCATCAGCAACCTTTAGTATGTTGCTATGTATACGTACTGTACATACATACATAGACCAGAAGAACCAGTGGCACTATCCCGCATCACACTGATTGTACTAGTCATGCTGTTGGCTGATGGTGCCAATCACTCTGTCGGTGATCTAAGCCAATCATGATGTTGACAGGTATGCCAATCATGCTATTGACTGATAGTGCCAATTATGCTGTTAATAATTGTGTCAATCATGAAGTTGACTGATATGCCAATCACACTGTTGACTGACAGTGCCAATCATGCAGTTGACTGATAATGTCACTCATCTCCTCCCTCCACACCAAACAGTTTGAAAACCGCTTTGGATGCCTTTTCATCACACCGACTATTTAGATAAATACTTTATTATTAATCTTCAAGATACATTTATTTGGAGCATTTGAAAATATACCTCCACTTTTACTAAATTATGTAGAAAGTTCTTTTTGATTTGGGCCACCCGGAGGCCTGGGATGCATATTACCCGCCTCCTGCCTGTGACGATTGTCATTCATGAAGCTCATTGTGTTCCCAGGCTGCCAACTGGGCTCCTCAGCTTGGAAGACTTTTGGCCTCTCATCTGAGCAGCATCTCTTCATGCTCATTGACTGGATAGGACAGCTTTCGTCCGACTCGATAGGCCTGCCCTGCTTTGTTACGCTCTTCACTCTTTCACAAAGACGCTGACGTGCAGCTCTTTCCTTGACTGCCACATGGTGGGAGGAGCTAAGATGCTAAGAGAGAGAAGCGAGGACGTATGGGACGACCAAACTTCATGATTGGTCAGAATTGTTCTTCTGCTTGATTTCTGCCACTGCTCCTCTGTGTTTACACACAAAGGTAATATACAGGTACACCTGAAAAAAAGGCTTGCTCCACACCTGCACAGATATTTTCATAAACACACACTTCCCCCACTCGGGGGAAACATCTCCATCCACACCATGGAATTTCAAAACACATTCATCACACTTTGGCCAATCATAAGTCTGAAAAAGGAACAACCATGGACTTGCTGCGGCACTATAACACATCTCTTCATCAATATAGTCAAATATTACAAGATATTTACACAAAACAGTGAAATATTACATTGTATATAGACAATATACATCTAAAATAATATAATTATACAATATACACAGATACTCATTCATTCATGAATGAATGACCGCACATACTACTTCTACTTTCTATTTATACAATATAGGCGGATATCCCATCTAAACTACATTTATATAATATAAGTACATTATACATCTACATTACATTTATATAATACAGCCAGATATCACATCTACTTTATACAATATAGGTAAATATAACATTTAAATTATATAATATAGGCAGATTGTACATTTAAATTATACGATATAAGCAGATAATACATTTAAATTATACAATATAGGTAGATGTTACACCTACATTATATTTATACAATATAGGCAGATATTACTTTATATTGCAGATATTACATGTAAATTACTGTATACAATATAGGTAGTTTTATATGACATGTATGTTATATTTATACAGTGTAGTCATGTATGACATGTATGTTATATTTATACAACGTAGTATTATATGACATGTATGTTATATTCATACAATGTAGTAATATATGACATGTATGTTATATTTATACAACGTAGTATTATATGACATGTATGTTATATTCATACAATGTAGTATTATATGACATGTATGTTATATTTATACAACGTAGTATTATATGACATGTATGTTATATTCATACAACGTAGTAATATATGACATGTATGTTATATTTATACAACGTAGTATTATATGACATGTATGTTATATTCATACAATGCAGTGGTATATGGGATGTTCAGTGATGTGTACGTTACTTTTACAATCAGCATTTGCTTATACAGAGTCGTGCAGGAAAAATGAATGTTTTTTTAATCTTCCGTGCACGTATAATGCAAGCAACATCCATAAGTCAATAAGTGGAATAAGTAGTATTTTTAGCTTTAAAACGATACTAATGTTTTATGACAGAAACCAAAAGGGTTAGAGTTTTGTTTTGTGTTGTGTTGTCCACACACACACACACACACTGAAGCTGCAGTTTTGGAATATCTCCGCTGTTTTCCAAAAGCTTTCTTCGGAAGGACAAAAGGCAAGCGTGCGTGTGTATGAAAAATACAAATAAAACAAATATTATGCGTATTGGTGGGACATCGCTTAAGGTAATGTACTCATGTTGGTGATGAATGTTTACTTTTTGATTAGTTGTTTCAGTGAAGAGGAGCAGCAAGCGGACCGGATCACGGAAGGTCCACACAGGCAGAGAGAGAACGAACACAAGCAGCGGTGAGTTGAAAAAGCTACGTCATGCGTACGCGTTTTAGGAACTACAAAACCACGACCGCGACCCGAGGCCCGCTTTCCTTTTGTCATGGGGTAGCTGCAGCTCCAAAGTGTCCCACCTTCAAGCTGATTTTCCAGCCCATCTGCGTTTATGTAACGTGATGGTTGACTGCAGCCCATCACGGCCGAGACCAGGATATCAAAAGTGCAATCAGGGACAATCACTCGCCATCCTCCCGTGACTGCTGCCCTTCACCGCGGCGCAATCAACTTGTCGTCGCTCGCTGTGCTGTGCTGTGCGCTTCCTGCCGTCCTTATGACTTGCAGCTGTGTGTGTGCGTGTGTGTGTGTGCGTGTTTGGGGGTGAACTCCTCCTTTAGAGTTTGGACAAACAAACAAAAACTAAATATTCATTCCAGCTGAATAAGAAAGGAAAATCATCCATCTGTTCCTAAAACACTTTCTCTCTCTCTCTCTCTCTCTTTCTGTGTGTGTGTGTGCGTGATTGATCATTGGGACCATTGATGAATGAGGCTGTCAGAGGGCAGACAATTAAATCAAATATGAAACAAAGTCTCTCAGAAGGAGCAAAGCATTACTCTAACGCTTACATTTACTATCCACACTGTGTGGGTGTGTGTGTTGCATGCTTGTTTATGTGTAGTGTAAAGTCACTGCAGCGTGCTGCGTGCACATGCACCACTGCACATATGTAATTGCGTGTGTTAGTGTGCTTTTTGGGTGTTGTAATTTTATGCACGTTAAATAAAAGGGGGAGGGGCAAGCCATGCATTCATTATTTTTAATGAAGTGGAATGCATGAAAAAACATGTTATTGAAGTTCCCGAACACATGATGGTGCTTCTTTAGAACGCCATCATATTTTCTTTTGGGGGGGGATTTCAAAATGACAATCATTTCAGGGATCCGTTAGTCGCCTGAAATATTTCTACAGAAAATCTGCTTTTATGTAGGCTAAGATTTTTGCATGAAATGTAAAAGTGGGGACAAGCGGTGTAGAAAACGCCTGGATGTTTTTAGGTCAAATAATACATGTTTAAATATTACATTTTTAAGGCAAATATATTTGTAGCCATTGCTGAGCAAATACGTCTGAGCAAGGGCGTGGTCTGAGGGCCCAGGGCAAAAGGGGGTGGGACGCGCAAGCACCTGACCTGGCGTGTGATGACATGTGACATTTGAAAAAGAAACCCTACTAGAGGGACGCGCATGCGGGCGGGACAAACTGCGCTAAGCTGGCCATGCTAACAAGCCGGAGAAGCTTTGCAAGGCGCTGTTAGTAACTAGCAAGAAAGACGAATACCTCTGGTACGCTCCAAAAGACGCACAAACATATTCCATGTAGAAAAAGGAGAATAACAGCCAGTTAGTGAGCGTCTGGTGTAAAGCTTTATTTTATTTCAGAAATAAGACCAAATATTTCGCCACACGGATTTTTAATACGGACATTTTCTTGGTTCTATTAAACAACAAAGACTCTCCTCGCAAACTGGACTAGGAGAATAAAAGCAAATGTGGAATCAAACGGCATATTTGTAATACAAGTTGATCCTGGGACAACCGGATGACCCGCCCCGAAGCAGCGCCTTCATCCTTTACCCCCGAGCCCCCCACCACCCCCCGCGCCCCCGACCAAGCCGTTAGCACTGAGTGGAGGTGAAAGACCTCATGCTGGGGACACTGCCCATCCTTCACCTCTGACCTATGACCTTGACATCACACCTGCACGCACCACAAACGCGCCCACTGCATCGCCCCCACCATGCAGTCACTGGTAAGATATTTGGAAGTCACACTTTCCGAAAAGCAACAACGTACCGACGCTTCTCATAATTTCCATCTTCTGCCGCAATAAAAGGAAATATTTTTGCTTCAAAGACACGCCCTGCTTCATCCTTGCGTGCAATGTATTATAGGACTGTATATATGACTGTATACGTCACAAACACAACAACCGGCAAACTCAAAGATGCTCCTCATGGTTTCCATCTACACAAGAAAACTTTATACTGTTGGATGGGCAACCACTGCTTCATACTAACAATATACTGCATGTACCTTATTATATGGCTGTACATACGACTGTATATACGGCTGTACACACGACTGTATATACGGCTGTACACACGACTGTATATACGGCTGTACACACGACTGTATATACGGCTGTACACACGACTGTATATACGGCTGTACACACGACTGTATATACGGCTGTACACACGACTGTATATACGGCTGTACACACGACTGTATATACGGCTGTACACACGACTGTATATACGGCTGTACACACGACTGTATATACGGCTGTACACACGACTGTATATACGGCTGTACACACGACTGTATATACGGCTGTACACACGACTGTATATACGGCTGTACACACGACTGTATATACGGCTGTACACACGACCGTGCATGTCACACTACACAACAGCAACAATCTGTAAACGTAAAGATGCTCCTCATCATTCCCATCCCCTAGCACAACAAAACTTTTTATTGTTGGAAGGGCAAGCACTGCTTCATGTTTACAAAATACTGCATGTACTTTATTTTGTGGCGGCACATGTCACAGCAACAAATTACAACTTTTTATTGCTGGAAAGACAAGAAATAGTACTTTCAATATATGGAACTCCACCATGCGCTCTATAGAAGTAATCCAGTAAATAATGAAGTAGCGCTATAGGATGGAAGAAGTAATACATGAAATAGTACTAGAGACAGGGTGTAAACGGATAAGTAAAGAATGAAGTAAAACATCAAGTATTGGTAAAGGGGATAGAGTGCCAAAGGAGAAGTAAAATATAAGTACTGGTATAAAAGGTAGTGTAAAAAAGTATTTGTATAAGAGGTAGAGAGTAAAAAACGAAGTAGTGATGTGTGTGAATGCAGTAAAGAGGGGGTCGGGTGCGTACCGGAGGCGCGCCGCGGCGCTTGCTGCTTCCTCCGCGGCATGTCAGCTCCTGCGAGCGGGCAGACTCGTCCTCTGCAGCCCCGCTGGTCCGAGGCTTCCTGCTCGGCGACACGTCTTCCCGACGCTCGCTCAGGACTCCCGCATGGGTGGAGCGTTAACCGGAGAACGGCGAGGAGGAGACGCTCGCCTCCACGCCCGCCCGCCTGGCCGCGGTCCCTTCCTCGCCTGGTTGCCCCCTTCCCGGCTGGCTGCGGCGGCTTCGCGTCGCTGAAACCTTCCCGGTGATGTCCGTCCTTTCCCGGCAGGCTGCAACAGGCGCTTGGGGGACAATCAGACGACGGCGTCAGTCAAAAGTGCAGAAAAAGGACAAGCAGAACAGGCGAGAAGACACTTGAAGCTCTGTGGATGGCCCGCACGCGCGCGCACGGCGCACACTTACTTGAGTGAGACTCACGCGCACTTGAGTGGCAACAAGCCAGCCGGCATCTTCACGCAAACAAGAGCAAGTCCTGACGAAGAGGCGAGCACGCGCGCGGATCGATGAGATCCGCGCTTGATTGGGTCTGCCTTGTTGTAATCAAGCACACCGGGGAGAGCAGCGGGAGGAGGGGGGCGCCCTCACGCGCAGGGGGCACTTTTTCGAACGTTGTCTTCGCCTTTCCTGGATGTTCATCAAGCCAATCGGGATTGGCAAACTTCTTCTTCCCCGGCCAATATTCCACGCTCAGCCCGCAAAGTTCATGTTCAGCTCCGCATGCTCTCCCCGTGTTCCTCCATCTCCCGCCGGAACCTGCGCGCGCGCCACGACGCGAGCCTCCCTCCGTGCACGGCGGACGATGTTTTCCCGGCAGATCTCACGGACGGTGTGCGCGGCTGCGGCAGTGCGCGCTGTTAGATCCGCCCCAGCATCTGTCCGTCTCTCCATTGGCGCATCCATCATCCGTGCCGCACGCGCACGCACGCACGCATCAGGCTACAACGCCCCCCTCCCACCTCGGAGGTATACGCACTTCTCTCTCTCTCTCTCTCTCTCTCTCTCTCCCTCACACACACACACACACGCGCACTCCCGTGCTCTCTGACTGTTGCGGACGCGTGCGTGTCACTTGCTTGCTCGCGCAGAAAGAAAATCCAAGTTGCAAATCTTGCAGGGAAATTCTTTGGCTCAATTTTGGATTCTTTCCAGGAAGAAGAAACTCGCAGGTAAAAAAAAAAAAAAAACAACAACAAAAATAACGTAAATGAGAAGTTTTTGTCGTGAATGTTTGTTCGTGTTGTCGTGAATTTACTTGGACTTGATCAAGCTTTGTTAGTCTTTCTTTCCAAGCGTGTAAAAGTGCACAAACGCTTTGGCATGATGGGACAGTACATGCATGTTGGTTACTGGCGCACGTGTCTAATCGATAGCACCAAAAAGAACCCAAATATAGTACCGATTTTCTCCTCTAGAACCTTCTCAAATGTCAGTCCAACTATTGGAACAGGACCAAATGACAACACATCACAAAATGACTCCACGTGCCACTCCGTTGTTGTGTGCGGGCGTGCACGTGTGCGTGGGTGAACAAGCTGGCACCTTTAAGAAACAAAAGCAGATGGGACTATGTTCTATATTTAGGCAAACGAGAGCACTTTGGGCCTGCTAACATTCCATTCCTACAATGCATGTTTGACACGTTTTTGTTAGATAAGACATGACTATAAATAAATTAGACACGACCGCATCCCATACATTTGTTACTCTATGATTTGTTTGGCAGAAGAACGCCAAAGCCCTTCAAAGTAATGGCAAACTCACTATGAAGGCTTGGATAAGTGAGGACAAGGGCATGGACGTGAAGGTTAGCAAATGAACTGCGTCCACAGGAACAGCAAAAGTGGAGGAGGAGAGGCTGTGGACGTGGACGAACATCTCCCACACAAAATGGAAAAGGCATTTTGTTTGCCTATGGTACCATTTTGGGATGTGTAATAATTGGAATAGGAAAAGGAAAATATAATACGGAACATCTAAGTCGGGTATTGAAATATTTGAGGGCTGGATCAAGCAACCTTCTCAGGCATCAGCTTTGTCTGTTCTGTCTGTTGTATTGGTAATATTGGTAATATATTGGTAATATGTTGTTAATATATTGGTAATATTGGTAATATATTGTTAATATTGTTCATATGTTGTTAATATTGTTCATATGTTGTTAATACTGTCATGTGTTATGGGAAGTATTCCCATCTAATTTCTATTAAACCATTCCCATTAGCATTTATTGACCAGGGGACATTTCTATATTCTATACTTTTGTTAAGTATACATGATAACTTTTGGCACGCGAATGCTAACATTTATTTACTAATATATATTCCATACTTTTGTTAAATATACATGATAACTTTTGGCATAAAAATGCTAACATTTATTTACTAATATATATTCCATTCTTTAGTTTAGTACAAGATGAATTTTGCCATAAAAATGCTAACATTTATTTACTGATATATATTCTTTACTTTTGTTAAGTACATGATGACTTTTGGCATAAAATGCTAACATTTATTTACTAATATAAATTTTGTACTTTTGTTAAGTACATGATGATTTTTGGCATGAGAATGTATTTACTGCTAAATGAAAGTACTGGGAAAGAAATCATTTCATAAGAATGTGGTTTATAGCTGGTATATAAAAACATCCAATAATAAGGAAGTGTAAAAAGAAGCTAACATTGTTGGGTCATATTTTACTGAGCAGCCAAGACAAAGTCAAAATGGGAAAAAGGTGCAAAGCCGAGGGAGACAAAGTGGACGTTGCATTCTACTGCGGGGTCGAAGGGCAAATGCTGACCAGCCCGCTTTTTTTCTCACTCTGCTATTACTAGGTCACCCCACACACGCACACACACACACGCACACACACACACACACACACACACACACACACTGCTAATGCTGCCACGAGGGAGGGGGTAATTTAAGGCCTCGTCCATGCAGCCTATTCATCACTGTCCCGAGCGGCCAGCTTCAAAATAAAAGTCCAATCTACAAAGTTAGAATGAAATGACCACAACTGGCAGAGGTCAGCCGGGGTCAGGGCAGTTCAGCTGGGCCGACATGGGGGTGTCGTTTTTATTAGGGCTGATTGGTGCAGCCTCGCATCAACTAGCATCATTGGCAGTGCCTCGTCGCCATGCTTCTCTTAGATACATGCTATTCTCCTCTCCCGCAGGTCCACGTGCTGCTTAAAAACATCTCAACAGGCTGCTCTGTGCACTCCAAAGCAACAGGCGGCGCTACAAACCCATGTTGTGTCCTACCCAATGGCGCATTCAAGGCCGCAGCTCGCAACATAAACTTGCGAAAAAGTAATTGTGTATCTATAAATATTTAATAAAAGAATGGCCCATATTTTCACATTTGATTTAATTTGAATTTATATCAAATATAATGTACTTATTTACACTTTTATTGGACGTTTAAACTGCATGGGGGACTTTGTATACAGAAAGAGCATCTTTGGTTTTTCCTCCTCCAATTTCTAAGGGACTTAATGACTTAAATCATATTTTTCTTTGTCTTTTTTAGGCTCTGGCTTCCCCTTGGCACCAACGCTAGCCAAAGACTGCACCGTGAATACTTCCTGGAGCTCACCTTTAATGCGGGAAACACTACCCTAGCCGACGTTATGCACCAAAACGTTGTACCAAACTTTGCCTGAAAAAGTCATGTTTACTGATGCGCGTGGACACAAGGACAGCATTCATTGAAAATTGAGCAGAAAGTCAAAACATGTCAAAAAGGAGTTTAAATACTGCAGACATGCATGTTCACGTAATGCATGTGCAAGGGGAGCCAAAAGTAGGGTCACAGTTAACACTTTTTTACATTGAATAGACATTTATTCACATGTTAGACGTTTTACATTGAATATTTCTTCTCTTGAGTGCACAGATAAACGTCTAATACAACGCAACCCTACCCTGTATATTCTAAACACTAGAAAAGACGTAAGAAAGAAACTCCTGCGTATTTCATACAGTAAAGGTGTGCATATAAAGTAAAGGTGTGCATGTGGTCCGCAATAACATGCACACCAAATCCCCGATTCTCTTTGACAGTAATCATTTGCACGTGATGCCATTGTGATGAGTCGTGCGGCGTTTTCGCCACGCAAAGTGCGACGGCGCGCAGCTGAGTGACTCACTACATCCTCTTCGCCGCCGTGCGTGCGTGTGTTTTATGTGCATGTGTGCACGGAAACATGCTGACAGCTGCAGCTCGTTACAGCCGCGATTACTGATGGCGACTGCTGGGGGAAATTCCTCCTTGCACACAGCAGAGCACCCTGTTTACTGCACACACACACACGCACGCACGCACACACAGCTTCACACCACGGAGGCACGACATCTGTAACGCAAACAAGGACGAAACGTTAACTAAACATTTACCGCGTGAGAAAAATGGCGGAAAAGGACGGCAGATTCCCAAAGGAAACATCCCTCAGCCGTGCACGTTTGCACCTTCCTACATGTGCCGCACGGGCAGTGCACGTAAACGCACACAAGAGGAGATGAGATCACTATCGAGTGCTCAAAGCTTTTCTACGCGGGGAAACACACACACACATGCAGTGCAAAGCGTCCGGTGAGGGTAATGAGAGGGCCGAGAGCCAGACACACATGTGCTGGAGTCATTAAGGAGGACTTCATAGACGCTACTCTCCATTACTGTAATACATTGGCTAGCCTGTTCTGGTGGGGCGGGTTGGGTCTTGGAGTCAGGTCCAGGGACCACCTGGATTCCCTCACGCGCCCCGCGGGGACTTCCTCCTTAAGTAGGAACACACACATGAAAAAGACACTTCCTAATATGGCGCTCGCTGCTGTAAATGCGCTCACCATGCAGCTGTCAGTCATGTCATGTCACATGACGTGCTAACGAGGATATCAGACGGATGGGGTGTGGTCATTAAAAAGGAATATTGCAGGGGCGCCTGCACGGAGAGGAGAGTAGATGTTTGTCCTGTAGGCCCATGAGGACCACCCTGGTTCGGTGCCGTCATTATGCTTCAGTGAATAAAGTTCAGTCCGTTGGGCCCGGCTGGAGGTCTGCGCTCTTCATGTGCATGTGTTGTAATTTATGCCAATAATGTAACGGTCTGAAGACAAATAAAAAAGTAAGAGAAGAAAGTTGCAATTCTAAAATAGCAGTTATTTCATCAGAGGCCAAAACATTATGAGAGTTTTAGTAGCATAAAGTTTTTTTTGGAGAAACAAACAATATAAAGTTGGAAAAATTAGGCTAAAAAGGATACAGATACGGATGTGTGTGTGTGTGTGTGTGTGCTCTACAGTCTCCTTTACAAAGTGGAAGAGTGAGTAGGGTTGGGGCCCGGAGGGGGGGGGGCATCACGCACGGCACTCGCCACTGTGAATTAGCGTGGACGGCGGCGACCTCAGGGGAGGTCAACATACTGCGCTGGTTGGAAGACCAGGAAGATGAGGGTGTGGAGCGCCGGTAGGATTTGCACTGCAGAGTGACGGCTGTGGAAACAGGAAGCGGCGTGGTGGACGGCGAGCGGACGCTGACCGGCGGATCACCGTGACGAGGCCTCGTTCCCCAACCCCGACCCCCGCCAAGGATTTTCCTCTCAAGTGCCACTCTTCCTTCCCGGGATCAAGCCTACTAAGCTCTCACTTCCACGTCTGCTTTGCACGGATTCAGGATCCTTTATCTCTCACCAGCAAAGCCAACCACTCACTCCAACAACATGCGAGGCAGCGCATCACACAGCTTTTCTCCTGTAAGGGAAGCTCAGAGTTGAAAGGTCAAACACACATGTGTGTGTGTGTGTGTGTGTTTTTGTGTAAAAGCACCAGCAATGATTGTGTTGTAAATTCTCTGTAGTTATTTTGGTCCATTTTTTCATCATCACTGTTGCTTGAGTGGAAATGATGAATGATGCAATTTCACACGAAATCCGGCCAAACAGGAAATCAATACTTCCACCCTATCACCCTTTTTTTCCCAATCAAGGCAGGTTATTTATTTCCTGTAAAAAGTGAAACAAGAATGACCTCATATTATCTAACTGAAGCTTTGGTCTGTTAACAGGTTTTAACCATTGATACAATTGATAGGAGACATCATTTAAAGCAGGGATCTTAAACCCACTTGGCTCCCGCTGGGGGTAAAAGTGTGGGTGAGGCTGGTCAGTATTAGGGCCGGGAATCTCAGGGTACCTCACCATACGATGGATCACAATAATGATATATATTCAGTATATCTCCCAAATACATACATCTGAGGGGATCAAAAACAAGGATTCTGGCAAATAACTGTTTCCCAAGTGTAATACTATGTGTGAGAAAGTATAAACAAAGAGGCGTTAACTTACATTTCTTTAGGAAAGTAAGTATTTTTACTGGTATTAGTCTTGCCACATCCAATATGGCGCCGACGTCGACGCGGTAGGCCAGGGGTGTCCAAAGTGCCGCCCAAGAGCCATTTTTTTGGCTCGCAGCACATTTTAAAAATATAATTTAGCAAGAAAACTAATAAAAAACAAACAAAAAACGTTAAAAAAAATGAAAAAAGAAAGAAAATCATCAGTAGTTTTACAAGAATAAGGTCATCCAGAGGATAAAGTTGGCAGCTGACAAAAATCATTTTAGTAGCATTTAGTTGCAATATTAAGGAAAAAATACATTATTTGTAATGCATAACATAATGAGAATCAAAACAACAAAAGTGGCAGAAAAAGTGATAATGTTACCAGAGCAAGGTCAAATATTATGGGAGTAAAGTGATAATTAAAAACAAGAAGAAAGTAGAAAGTGTAAAAAACAAAACAAAAACAAAAAAACAGAATAGTAAGAGAAAAAAGTTGCAATTTTATGAGACTAAACTTCCAAGTTTAGGACCGAAAGTGATGTCGTTTTTTAGCATGGGTTTAGAATATTTAAGAAAAAATGTTTTTGTATTTTAAAAGTAAATTATTATGAGAAACAGACACAACAAAATAGTTGTACTTTCTGGAAGTTTGGTCGGGGGAATAAGATAGAACATTATTGGAATAAAGTTATAATACTTCAAATATTTCGAAAAGAAAAAGTATTTAGGAAGAATGTTGAAATATTTGGGAAAAAACAACACCAGCAAAACTGTGGAAAAAAAGAGCAAATACCAAAAGTTCATTTTAATAATATGCTTTTTCATTTTTTCTTTAAATATTTTTACAAATTTTTATGAAATATCAAAGTGGCCCTTGTATCCATTTTTCAGTATGTGGCCCTTAAGGGAAATGTTTGCAGTAGGCAAAGCCAACCCAACTCAACGCGGCGTCCAGGTATGTATGTCTATACACCTGCAGAGCGTCATGGAAGTACTTTACTTACGTGACGCCACAAAACAAACCAGCAGCCCTGATGATTTCCAACGTGGAGATGACCATAAACCTGACATCACCTGCTTGTGCACACGCCAGAATGACTTGACTTTGCTTTGGCTTACGAATGTATTACATTTATACTGTAAATGCAAGGTATTATTATTATTATTGATGTTGTTGGTTTTGGAAAATATCACCTGACATGGTTGTCAAAGGCGGGCTTGATATCAACACCGGTCTTCCCGTGCAGTGTGATAAGTGGCCGATAGTGACGTAATTGTTTGTAATTATCTGGAGCTTAGTACTGCAGTACCAGTCCCATTATAATGTGTTTACAAGCAACAGGTAGCACTAAATCTCTTTGTGGCAATCCAAAAGTATTCATGGAAGGCTGACACAATAAATCAGTGTGAACGTAGCCTTCACGTCGTGGCTGAAACCGAACGAGAAGCCGGTGTGTAGTCACTGGCAAAGATGCACCCTCTGTTGTTAGCGTGTTGGCCAAGGAGTCACCATGACGACCTGCAAACGCCACACCGAGACGGCGGTGGAAACGGCATCCGAGGCGCCTGACAACGCGAGGAGCGGCCCGTTAAAAGCCAAACTGTGTTGTTTGGTTTTTTTGGTCATTCTTTGTCGTGCTCGCACAGCCGTGTTCCAAATCAACAACAGGAAGTTAACCATGAGGAAATAACGAATCTGCTCCGGTTCTCCTTGTTTTCGCACTACGTGGAAAACATTTTCACGCGCGGGTTCTGATCCAGGCCTGAACCCGCTCACCACAAAGCTTGCGCACACACACTTGTTTTATGGTGCAAACGCGTCACTGCTAAGTGGAAGTTTCAATCTTATAGTCACGCTTTCTCATCGGACAGCGCTGTCACACACACACACACACGCACGCACACGCACGCACACGCACGCGTAAAGCCATCAGTTTGTGGACTCCTAAATGTACATCTTGACATTCACACACTTGTCAGAGTCAGGCACACGCACATCACTTATATGCTTTGAGCTCGGGGTTGTGCGGGGTGCTGACAGTGGGTTTGGGTGGGTGACGCTGAGCGGGGGTGGCGGCGGGCGAGCTTGAGAAAGAGGAAGTACACAGGAAGTACATTAGTTATCACTCCCATGTCTTCTCCACCTTTTCACTTCTTATCACCACCTGATGTCTCAGACGCCGTCCACGCATCCGACCCCTCCCACCGCCACAGCCCCCGTCCACTTCCCCTCGCATGCACACGCTGCCAAAAAATGACTTTCGTGCTCCACTTTGGTGTCAGGCCCGCCATCCAGATGACGCTTGGCAAGCCGCAGGAGCCTCAAGACAACTAGATGAAATATTTAAATGAAAGGCGGCGCGGGGGGGTTTGGAGTGTGAGAGTGTGGGGGGGAGGTGGGACAGGACAGGACTGTCGCAGGCGGCGGAGAAGTCGGTTCGAACCCGCTCTCACCACAAAACCATCCGTCTATTTTGTTTGCCACTTATCCTCATTAGGGGTATGCTGGAGCCTATCCCAGCTGACTTTGGGCGGGAGGCGGGGTACACTCTGGACTGGTCGCACCTGGACCACAGAACCATTTAAGCTTTTACTTTGAAAATCACATCCACTCTCTATCTAACCAACTTCCTCAACTTCTTCCTCAACCTCTCGGACCATGTTGGAGTGCACCTTTGTCTTTCAGTCTCCACTGGTTTAATAGATTTCCATCGGTAGGATATCGAAAGCTGACACCGCGTCCTTCATTTGTCAGCATAGCAGAAAACATGCTGAACAGGGTTCGGGTCAACATGCAGCCCTGCTTTACCACGTTTGTAAAGAAGAAAGGCCGGGAGAATTCTCCATCGTCTCGCATTCTGGCGTACATGCCGTCATGAAACTGCTGGACCATCACAATGAACTTGGCGGGGCAGCCAAACATGGCCATGATCCTCCACAGCCCCACATGACAGAAACTGTCAAAAGCTTTCGTCGGGTCCACAAGCGCGGGTACAGTCCGACGTTCTGCTCCTGACACTCGTATTGCAGTAGATGAAGTCCGCAATGCTGAGTCCTGCATAAAATCAGGTAGCAGGTCGTGTTCCAGGTGTGCGTTGAGCAGGTTGAGCAGGAAACGGGATCAGGACAGGATCTTCCCGGCTGTGGAGAGGAAAGTTGTTGTCTGTTAGGAAAATGTACATACATGTTATCATTTATTGGCTCCTATTCTTAAGAAACGTGGTGTAACTTGTGCTGTCATAATCTCTATATGAGTGTGTGCTCAGCAGTTACATCATGTAGCTGTAGAAGAGAAGGTCAGGGCCAGTTCGGCCACATGGAGTTAAACAGACCTGTTAGGTACTTGGTATATTTTGGAGCACACGTAAGTTGTCAATCCTCTGCCAGATGAGCCTACCCGGGATCGTCAATCTGGACTTTTTAGTGGGGCTGGTCCACTAATAATGAGGGCGGCCTGTCCTGGCACAGTCCAGCTGAGGTGTGCACATTTTTGCTGTGTTGTCTTCTTACCTTTTCTGTCTTCAGTCCTGATTGAGTTCCACAATGTCGTGCTGGGACCGCCATTGAACCAACCCTGTGCTTTTGTCTTCACGTGGTCAGGTAGACCGTCACCAGTGTGATCGCCAAAAGGTTTCAGACCCGATTCGAGCAGCTACCCTTCACGTAGGTCCGCCTTCCTGCCAAAGCGGTTGCCTAGGGTGTGGCTGCTATGCGTTCGACAGCTTCGAGGAGCCACAGGTGAGTGTCAGGTAGGAACCAATGTAGGCTGGGCTATCCTGCAGAGGACAGGGAAAGCCTGTCCAACAGAGGTACTACAGCCGTTGTGTAACATACATGTACTAGGCATGTGTCAGCGGTTGCGGTTATGAGGAGGCAGGATGTTTGGTCCTGCATGCACCACGCCGACGTCAGCGTGCGGTGGTTCGGTAGTTGAGCGTTACTTCAAATAAACATGGCCGGCCGGGGGAACAAATGGAACGGCGAGGGACCAGAGGCGTGTGATTGGGAGCAGATGTGCGTCCCGTCTGGGTTTGCTTAAAAGGCGCTGCCAGGAATATTTGCTGCAATTCAATAAATGGAGCTGTTTGACGCCATTTCCTTGTCACCATCTTAAGGTTTCAGGAGCGGATGTTTCACATTTGGACTTTTTTCACTCTGCACAGCCTGAAAATAAAAAAAGTCCTCACACACGACACTGCGAGCACAGCGTAGTCCAATAGGACTCCCACCAACTGGACTTCTCATATTTCACTGTGATGATGGCTAATCTTCAGGCAGGGTTTGTGCACCCTCTACAGTCAAACATGTGACCCTGTTTGGATTGAGAATCCAGCATTCCAGGTAGACACTGTGGAGGTGCCGTCTTGGAGCCGTCATACTGTAAACACGTTATTAATGTTTTATTTCTAACAGGCAAAGCGATTTGTAGAACCATAAAAGCACCGACATGAACATCAACATTTGTGAAATGTGAAAATCCACCCAATTAAAACACGGACGTGTAAATACAGTACATGTTATTGGTCAGCCCGTCACCAGAGACCAGTGCAAGCATCAACACGCATCAACTGGTATTCAAAACCACACACTCCCCCGTCGGCTCGGCGATGAAATCATCATAGGGAGAAGTGATGGAGAAAGGTACAAAGAAATGATCCAAGCGGGCCGGACAAAAAGGTCACAAAGGGAGTGCGTAAAAAAGGATGAAGCCTAATGATTAGCTCAACCTTTACCTAATCAATAATCATTTATCTGGCCATACGAGCAGCGCCGTTAAGCCCCACCGTCTGGCAGCTCTATCAAGCCGAGCAAAGGACGACAATCTTCCTTCCTATTCACAGCTTTTAGCTTAACTTTGTCTTTTATTCCTTATTACACGGGCAGAATGCAAATCAGCATGGTGTAAAAAAGCCCTTATTAGGCACTTTTGGAGACCAACATGAAAGCAAGTAGCACTCTTCCCAACAAGCGGGCATCTCCTTCTTGTTGGTGACAAACAGAAATGTCAAATAGAAGATAGTCCCGTTGTATTTGTTTTCTTTTTCAGGGTTTCCACTTATTAAGTCATAATTACAAGATGAAATAGTTGGAAATTGACAGCAGCACTGCTGTCAATTTCCAAGAATAAAGTATGAAGAGAAGATTTCATGGGAATAAACTTGAAGAAAGAAATGTAAAGAGAAACAAGCAAAACAATAAAAGTTGTACATTGTAGAACATTAGGTTGGGGGAAAAGGTTATGGTATGAAAAAAACATTTCTAAGGACTATTTATGAAGAAAGTGGACATATTTGGAAAATAGCAAAAATGTGGAAAAACAGCAAAGATGATGCAGTTTATTTCTAGAAATATATACAATGTCTTAGCATTTTACCAAATATTTTGGTGGTAAAGTTGCATCCTTTTTTTTTTCCATCCGTCCATTTTCTATGCCGCTTACCCTCATTAGGGTCGCGGGTATGCTGGAGCCTATCCCAGCTGACTTCGGGCAGGAGGCGGGGTACACCCCGGACTGGTCGCCAGTCAATCGCAGGGCAGACACACAAACATTCACACTCTAATGGACAATTTAGAGTTGCCAATTAACCTAACATGCATGTTTTTGGAATGTGGGAGAAACCGGAGTACGCACGGGGAGAACACAACTCCACACAGGGATGCCCAACGGAGATTCTAATCCACATCTCCTAACTGCGAGGCCAACATGCTACCCACTCTACCACCGTGTGGCCTCCTTTTTTTCCCACTATTTGAAAACCATTTGGACACCCCTGATGTACGAGATACCCAACCCTGCCCTTCCTGTCCCGTCCCTGGCTGGGAAATGGCAACACGTCTGCACCGTGCTGAAAGTGTTTAGGGATATGAATATCAGCAACAGGATACAAAAGCTTCTTCCACACTGGCCTTTTAGCATGCATTATGGAAAAAGAACACACAAATGCATGTATGGATGCAATCATACTTTCAAAGCCACAATAAAGGACACACACACACACACACAGACAGTGTCTGTGTGATGCCATCTTCATCACGGGCTCCCCCTCTTTATTGCCTTTAATGACTCCCCTTCTCTTTTCATTAATTCTTTATTGATTCCTCCCGACGCTGCCTGAATTATTTTCCAATTACAGCAAATAAAAGAAAAGGAAAATCCATCAGCAACCCAGCAGTGTACGCTGCACGGATACCTGTGCACACACACACAAATGTTTTTGCAAATCTTTTTTTTTCCCCTGTCTTTGTTGTCTAACACCATGTGATAAAGCAACGCGGCGCGATGACGGCGCCGAGCGGCGAGGTAAAGGTCACAGGAAGCTAGGCTTTCTTACACGGAACAGGTTGAGACACTTTGGACAGGTGTCTGTGCGTGCGTGTGTGGCTTCGAAACAAGCGAGGAAGAATTCACAGGGGCGCGGGCGAATCTTTAATATGCTGTGGAGAACACGCTCGTGAGCGATGCTCCCAATGGCAGGAAGAATCAGCGGCACAATTAGCCTCAGAGGTGCGTCACATGGCTCTGGTTATTACCCACAGGTCATTCATTACTACAATTATTCACCCTCATATTGCAGGCGCGTATCGACTGCTGTTTTTGCTTTGTCTGATGAGGCGGCGGCGGCGGTGGCGGCGGCGGCGGCGGCGGCAGCGGAATCAGCAGCAGGCTCCATGGGAACGTAAAGTCAGCAAATTAGGCCAAAAAGGTGGCACGGAGATGGATTTTTCTTGCTTTTTTTTACCTGCTATTGTTCACCGGGTGGACGCTCTCTGCCGGCCAATGACATCACATTATCTTGAGGCTGAAGGCAGCAAAGAACCCGCTGAAAAAGATGCTAGTCGCCATTAATGTTCTCTGACACGCACGCCTTTTCCAGGAAGGCCAAATTGGCTTCTAAACTTGTCCTCACTGATGCACTTCTTTTTACACTTGCAGGACAGTTAGGAATGCAACGTGGCGTGTACCGTTGACAACGGCACACTTTGACCCAAATGATGTCCTCTATGAGGGGGAAAACATTCTCAATTGGAACACGTTTATGATTGTGATGCATTTGTACGGCAAATTCACGTTTGGTTGTTTGCTCGACTTACCACACTTATTGTAGCAAAAAGATTTGAAAAATCATTTTTCACACGGCCAATACAGTAGCAAAGAAAGGATGCATGTCAACGTGCTCCCATTTGGAGCTTTTAGTCCAAGGGTGTCCAAAAGTGTGACCAGGGGGCCATTTAACGTCTGAAGTTGTATTTTATTGGCCTTCAGCACATGAATACAGTCAAAATATTAGGATGAAAAATTTGCAATCTCACTGAAAAAGTTGAGAATAATGTCCTAATATTATTATGAGGAAAAAAATATACATATTTTTTGGCATTTTAGTGGCATAAAGTTTAAACATAAATTTTTTTTATTTTTTAAAAAATGTAATATTATGAGAAGCAAACAAAACAACAAATAAAGTAAAAAAAATACTCCAAATTACGACAAGGACATGCCTAAAGTAAAAGGAAAATTACAAAAACACAACGGCAAAAATGGGAGAAATTCCATGACAACAAAACAAATGATGTTGGAGGGAAAAGGTATAACATTATGGCCATAAAGTCATAATATTACAGTTTTACTTATAATAAAAGTATTACGTGTATGTAATGAATGTCAGTGCATGCCTGCTACAGCAATGCTAACCTTGCCAGCCTCTTACCAAGGAAATTATAATGCAAAGCCATTCAAAGTATGCCAACATTTGAAAGGAACATATTACATAATGTGCAAGATGACTGCAATAAACATCATTTCCAGCTGAAGCAACAATATTCTCTACATGTACACTTTAGCATATACTGTATTAATACCTCACAGTCACAAAATATCGTAGCAGGGAAATAAGCCAACCAAGTAGCTGACTCTTTTCACATTATTTGAGCGTCTTAGTTCCAGTATTAGTTCATTCCAGTGTTTCCCAAGCGATTTTTGCAGCGCCCCCCTTTTGGAAATAAGATGATCTTCAGCGCCCCCCAGCCCGAGTAATATGGTAGTAACAAAAAGTGTTCAAGGTAGCTCCGCGCACCCCATGTCATAACGCCAGTCCCCCCCACCACCCCCAGTTTGAAAACCACTGGTTTATTCCATGCCAATGGACGCTAATGCTAGCGCTAACAGTTGTATTTGAAGTCTGATTGGATAAAATCCCTGACGTCACCAGACAAGCCCGGAAGGAAGTAGGAAGGGAAACGCGAGAAGAGAGGAAGGAAAGAGATACTATCATAAGTGCAGCTTATGGTAAGCATTTTTTTAGCCGCAGGTGTGGCATATGTGTTAATTATAATAATAATAATAATGTTAATGTGACTCATTTGTAGGTAAAAGACTAATTCGTTTGAATTTGATAAAAGTGTGCTCTGGTGGCATTGAAAATGACTTTCGTCATGACAGTTATTTCTTACTTTCAGCCTCATTTGTTATGAGCAAAAAAAAAAAAAAATTGTTGTTTCCTGAGGCTGTGAAAACAAGAGCCACGTGTTGTCTGAACGGAGGCCGCTTGGTCTGCAGGCGTGCACACTCATCCTCGTGTGTGTGCGTTGCGGGTGGGTGTGGGTGTGTGATATACACAGCTCTAATTGCCGGGCCTGGCCCCCACATTCCCGGCCCCGGCCGGCCCACCAACACGGTGTCATTTTAACAGCCGCAAATTATCACCGCCATGGAGCTCACTTGGCTTGGCGGCGGCTCAGAGAATACAAATACGTTTCCTCTCATAAATTATCGCTTCTCCTACACATTTGCGCGCCTCTGACTGACGTTTTTACCTCTACATTACTGCGTCTGCTTTGAGTCGGCTCGAGATGAATCTCGCCCCTCGGTGTTATTTGACCGGCGTTATTGATCCTTGTGGATTTTCCATAATGTCGCTGGCCTAAGTGGCTGCAGACAGAGAAAGGGGGACGGGAGTGTATAAAGTAGACACGTCTTCTCTCCAGGCTACAAGCAGCTTCGTCCGCTACGAAGATCCATGGAAAACAAGTTTCTTTTTTCCCTTCTGGGAGGCATTTTACCATCTAAATTTAGTGAATCTGTAGCAGGGTGGCCGCCATTTACTACCTGTACAGTTCGCCTACTGTCATGCAAGTGTAAAAAGAAGTTAACCTATGTGCATATCCATACGTGTATCTAAGGTAGAGCATAAATCCGCCTTTTGGACAGGGGTGTCCAAATGTGTTGCCTACGTAACCCTTCTGGTCCACCCGTGCGGTCCACAGAATGAGAGCATTCAGCTAAAAGCTCGAGCTGTCAACGCAGCTATCGAGGCGGCGCGGAGTGAAGGTTTCGAATCTCCGTTGGGCAGCTCTGTGTGGAGTTTGCATGTTTTTCCCCAAGAGTGTGTAGGTTCCCCCCCCCCATCCCCAAAACATGCATGTTAGGTTAAGTAGCGACTCTAAATTATCCATAGGTATGACTGTGAGTGTGAACGTTTGTCTGCCCTGCGATTGACTGGCGACCAGAGTCAGCTGGGATAGGCTCCAGCATACCCCCGCGACCCTAATGAGGATAAGCGGCATAGAAAATGGATGAATGGATGATGCAAAAAGCATGCCAGTGGAGATCAACATATGATCACCTCTCTTTGGTTTTGGTAATATCTCATAATGCAGCTCATTCATGATGAAGTCATGGATGGATGGAAATAATATAGATATAACATCTGCATATCAGGAAGTACAAAGCGTCCATCAAAGTGCAAGCAAGCAAAGAGCTTAACAAAGACATTGTGGTAAACACGCTCGCCATGTATAAAATCATCCCCACCACTCAATGCGATGCAGACTAAGTAGTTCCGCATGGCCGTGCCGGGATGCCACATAAGTGTTTCAGTGTGTCTTCACAGAAGTGAACGCCAGCGCCGCCACGGGCCGGGCCCGGACCGGAGCTGGTCGTAATGAGAGGCAGATTGAAAAGGGCTCTTGATTGATTTCCTACATCTTGATTTGATATCCTGAATGAATCATTGCAACGTGAATAATATATCAAGACAAAAATAAATGTAGTGGAGCACTCATGGGGGAGAAGAGATGCAATATCTGCCGATCCATCTTATCTTACGTCACACTAAAGTCAGCGTGGAACCCAGCCAGCTGTGTTGTGTGTTTGTGTGTGTGTGTGTGTGAGACCCAGACAGGAAATGAAAGTTTGTGTGGACGACTCCCTAAAACTCTGACGGCGCTTAGTCTTTGTTGCTGTAACTGAAAAGTCTGGTCAGTGTTTGCTTGCCGTGCATTCTCAATACAAAGTTAATAACAAAGGTTTTTTTCCAGTCAGGGCCACATAGGATGAGATGAAAGGATATTTTCTATGTATGCTAAGAAGTAGGGGTGTCACAAGATCTTGCAAGATTGTAGTGCATGTACACCCGACGTGGGATGATTCATCAATGAGTCACACACGAAAAATGAAGTGCATAATCAATAAATCGCCATGTGCATGCGTGGATGCTTTTCCTCTAGGGAGAGTTCACTCTGTGCATTGCTTCTGCGCTTTGGCACGTTGGCTTCTCGCGTATCATCTCGTCCTGTTCTTGTAGACCCCATCCCGTGTTTCATCTCGTTCTTGTAGACACGATCTTTTGTATCATCTCGTCTCGTGTCTGGTGACACCCCCACTAAGAAGTTGTATAAATATACATATAAGGGCATCTACAAATTTGTCATACAGGTGAAGAAGCCTACTATTAATACCAACTTCACTCTTTGATCTTTTTTTTCCTCCAACTTTTTCTGCCGTTTTTTCCCACAATATTTTCTTCCCATTATGACTTTTCATTATAGTACAGTGTCAGAATATTTTTCACAACCTAATTTTCACCCAAAAAATACACCTTGTTGTTTTGTTGGTTTCTCGTAATGTTACGATTTAACTAATACTAAAATTAGGATATTATACCTCACAATATTTTGACGTTATTAATGTCAAATTGCCACTTTTCCTTGTTTTCTTTTAATATTTTGACAATTCTTGTAAAATAGTCCGACCCATCCATCCATTCATTTTCTATGCCGCTTATCCTCATTAGGGTCACGGGGATGCTGGAGCCTATCCCAGCAGACTTTGGGCGAGAGGCGGGGTACACCCTGGACTGGTCGCCAGTCAATCGCAGGGCACATATAGACAAACAATCATTCACACTCACATTCATACCGATGGACAATTTAGAGTCACCAATTAACCTAACATGCATGTTTTTGGAATGTGGGAGGAAACCGGAGTACCCGGAGAAAACCCACACACGCACGGGGAGAACATGCAAACTCCACACAGAGATGCCCAACGGAGATTTGAACCCAGGTCTTCCAGATCTCCTGACTGTGTGGCCAATGTGCTAACCACTCAGCCACCGTGCGGCCCAAATAGTCCGACCAATTAAAAAAAAAAAACAGTCTCAGGCCGCAAATGGTCCCTGGACCGCACTTTGAGCCCCCCATGGTTTAACACACAGCCCTTGGAAAACCAACAAAGTAGCTTTGATTCGCTGTGGCATTGTTTCCATAACTCCTGCAATGTCACAAGATTTATTTCCATCCAGTGTTGCATTCATTTTTCACCAAGATCTTGCATTGATGATGGTAGAGTCTGACTGCTTCTCCAGCACATCTCCAGCACAAGATTCTCAATGGGGTTAAGGTCTGGATTCCATGTGTGAGAATGATGTCTCATGCTCCATGAACCAGCCCCAGGTATCCTGGCGTTATCATCTTGGAATAAGGCTGTGCCATCAGGGAAGAAAAAAATCCATTGATGGAATAACCAGCTCAGTCCGTATATTCAGGTAGTCAGCTGACCTTCTTTGAGCACATAGTTTCTGAACCTAGACCAGACCAACTGCAGCAACCTCCTACCTATTTGCTTACTTAAATCCAGGTGGCAACTTTTTTTTTGGCCAGGCAGTGTAGTACGGAGGTATTACTTGAAATGGTTCTAAGATAAGTGGTGACGTGTCAGATGTTAAAAAAGGTAAGGTTACCCAAAACGTAATGTTTATTTGAGAATTATACAAAAATGGATACCTTAAATGGGTTTCAAGCTGTTGTGCAGAAATGCAGGTGGATCAAGCCTTGGCAGTTGGGGCTACTAATTCCTACATGTGTTTCAAGTTCTGGAGTACTTGCTACCTCCTCTGTCTGCATAAAAGCAGCGTTTGGAACACACGGTGGTACTCCGCCCTCGTTAACAACAGTGTTGTACTGGTCAAGGTCATTTGTTGCTACAAAATGAGACTGAGCATCTTAACACTTATTACATATTGTAGCGTTTTCCTCCAAATAAATTTGAGTGTTTAATGTGTCTAGTGTTCCTATGTATTTATTTTAGATTTTTCACGTTGATATTTTCAGTGTCGGGTTTAGTTTTCCTAGAGGTGATAGCACCATGTTTGTTCAAATGTAAGCAGTTTTTTTTTTTATTGAAGTGTCCACCTCGCTGTTTCCCCATGCAGAGCGGAAGAGAGTGCATGATTGACAACTTGTATGTTTTACATCAGGGGTCTCCAACCACCAGGCCATGGCCTGGTATCGGTCCATGGGCGAGGCCAAAGCGGGTTGAGCAACATTTTCAGGTACAATGGAAAAAACCACTAATTTATTTTTCAATAACTACATGAAATTGTATGTCAATGGTTATCCATTTTGGAAATGTGGGCTATTATTTTATTCAAATGGTGTTTGTTGCAAGCACTGAACATTCCCATTGTAACGTTGTGGATGCTCTGTATTCATTAAGTGCTTTTAATTTGATGGTGTTCCTGTCTCAAATTACACAATACAGCATAAATAAATAGCACTCTACTGTATAATTTACACCGATGACAAAGGCGGTCTATGAAAACGAGAGCTGGTCCTTGGGTCCAAAATGGTTGGAGACCACAGCTTCATTTTTTTTGCCTGATGTTTGGCGGGCTGAGGAGCACAGGTATGCACTATAACCCGACCAGCCGGGAATTTCTTGGAATTGTCCCATTTATAGAACAGTTTGAAAGTCTAAATTGGAGCTCCTCGTATTGAGAAGTTAAGCTGCATGCATTTCTATGTATACATTTATGCAATGCAGTACGATCTGCACGGCGGACAGGTTGTGTTGTGACGGGAGAGGAAATATGGAAGCTCTCTCTTGGTGCTCATCTTCGGCGTGGAGAAGAAGGATGAAGGGTGAGGGAGGCTATCATCCGCCTTCAATTGAACGCCCCGCTATTGTCCACATTACCATAAAAGAAGACGACTGCGGTGCAGGTGCTGGGAACCGCCAATCGGGAAAGTGGAGATTAGTGCTAAAGGCTCATTGCATCTTTTTTGTGTTTCTCCTCCATCTTTGCATTTTGCTTGTATTTTCATGCATGATACTTGGGTTAGTAGTAGTAGTTGTGGTATCCGGCGTGCCTTACTTTTCCTGCCAAAGCTGTCAGCAGGAGCCCTGCTTCAGGTCACGATATATTACAAGAAAAGAAAAACGAGCGCCTGTGCTGGAACTCGGTGACTCCTGTGGTGTTTAAGGATAATCGTTAGCGTTATTACGACAAGGATCTGCAATGTCATAAAGAAGCACAGCCGTTAATCACCAAGACAAACAGGCGTTGACTTCTCAATTCTCAGTCATCACTAAAGCAAATGCTCTAAAAGCTAAGTGAGAGAAAGGGGGGGGGGGCGATCCCACTTCAGCTCATTGTCATTTTTCCGCCAATGACTATAAGATTTCACATTAAAAGCTCTTCTTCTCTGCTGCCTCTTCAACTGCACTTTGGTCGCATCAACGCCATCAGGCGTGCAGGTTAACGATTGGGGGGGAGGGGCAAAGTCGCCCACTGTGCACGCACACATGCATGCAGAAAATGTGTTGAGCCTCGGAGGCCAGTGGTAATATTTTTCTCCAAACAAGAAGGATTGCTGAATCCCTGCCGGGCGGAATGGGGGGGGGGGGGGGGGG
>QODF01000004.1:1009912-1031773 GCA_024372805.1 Oostethus manadensis | reverse complement strand
CTGACGCCGAATTGATCTTGCAAAAAGAAGTGGGCCGGCGGTGCGACCACTTCATTAGTCTCCCCCAGCGACAAATCACCCGCTAGCGCCACCACCACTACCCACGCTGCTTTGCTGCACTCTACACCGACCATTATCAGTGCAGCTTCGCTAACAAATGTGCAGAATGCTAAAAAAGCGGCAAGGACAAACAGGAAGTGGCATATTTATAGTGGCAAGGCAGGATAACCTTTGATTTTATTGTGTTTTATTGTATTTTGTGGTGCACCTCTACTATAAAAGTGAGTTAAAGCAGACTTTTATTGCTTGTTTGATGACCATGTTATCATAGTGCCATCTGTCTGCTTCACGGCACATCCACGTTATGACTCACTTTAGCACAATGACATCTTTATACTTATATACTCGCTATGTACTCTATATACAGTGTATACAGTGGTGTAAAAAAGTTTTTTGCGCTTTCCTGATTTCTTATTTTTTCTCCATGTTGCCACACTTAAATGTTTCAGATCATCAAACAAATTAGTCAGCTGGGATAGGCTCCAGCATACAGATGGATAGATATATACATACAGTAATATATCCATGTGTATATATATGTACAGTTTACATTTTCGGGATGAGCGAGTACACCACTATGTGTATCTGTTCACCTTTCTAAGTTATTATCTGTATCCGTATCAGAATGGGCGTGGTTGGAACGCGCGGGGGCTTAAATTATTTTAGGTATGAAATTGACATGGATTGATCAGATGTTGCTGTATTTCTTGTTTTTTGAACACTATTTACAGAACAGACCCAAATTTGAGTTTGAAATTGCGTGTGGGTGGGTGTAAGTGATCTGTAAGACTTCATTATTTATTTTTCAATAATCTATGTGAAGCTGGTGATTTATGCAAACCTCCAGTGATGGCAAACAGGGAAATATTCTGTCAGCCTTGTTCACTGTATTTTTCCTCAAAGGCACTTTGTTTAGTACTGCGAGCAAAGTTTTCTAACTGACTTTATATTACCAGTCAATTCAGAAGCAAGCAGACGGTAGAAAAAAAACATAAAAACAAAACAAACACAGGCATTGACTGACACAACACGAGCCGTTAGCAGCTCCGTCTTGTCTAATGCACCATGTGCGGTTCTTGCATCCCGATGTACGTGTAAAAAATGTGGAAAATTGCAATAGACACACTTGTAGTCCGTATGCGTTTTCAAACCCGCAGACAGCATGGAAAGCCAGAGGAAGAAAGTTGCCATGCAAATAACTTTTTGCGTGGCCACAGGAAAACCTTGCACGCAGCCACTTTGCAAGTGTGAGGCAGGGGAGGAGTGCGTCAACCTTGCATGTGTCTACTTGTGTTTGTAAAACCTGGACTATTCAGTTTTTCGATACGTGGTTAGGGGGCACACGTGTTCCAAAGATGTTCCTATCAAGGCTGTGAGAGACGGCAATGGTGTCCCCTCCAGCAAGCAGAGGCAAAACGCTCTGTGGGCCGCTTGGTGCCGTCAGCAGGAAGATGGAGGACTTGGCGAGCAGGCAGAGAAACAAAGTACCACAGCCCTTCCATGTGCACAAATCTTGTCAATGGTAATTGATCGCCGCTGGTCAGCCGCACAGGACCCGGGACAAAATCAAGTGGCTTCTCCATAAAACAAGGTCCATTATTGATGATATTTCTGGGGAATGAATGGCCTCATCCTGCTTGGACTTTTGATGAATGTTTCTTCTTCTTTTTGTCGTCTTTTGCCAGCATTTTCATTCCCCAGCATGCTTGCTGATGTGCTAATACAAAGAAGAAGCGCATCAGTCTGCTACTAACGCGTAGAAATCAATATTTACCGTACATGCATACGCAACAAAAAACATTTCCTTATAGAACTTCCAAAATGGATCACAATAAAACACTGGCCTCCAAACCTTTTCCCCGTTTCCAGCCATGACCCCCGCATAGTAAAAAATGAAAGGATGCAACTTTACCTCTTACATATTTTTTAAATATGCTAAGAAGTTATATATTTTCCAAGAAATAATCTCATCTTTGTGAAAAAGCATATTAATAATATAAACTTTCTTCCAAACATTCTGACCTTCCTCATAACTAATCTTTTTAAATTTTCTTCTTGTAATATTTCTTTATTCCCATAATTTTAAGTCATTTTTGAAAAATGATAACTTTGTTGAAGTTTTAAAATTCTCATAATGACTTTTTTTTTTTCTTTGGTATTTCAACTCTGTTAGCAAAATGACATAATTTCGTAGTTTTTTTCTCATTAACGTACAATTTTTCTTCTCTTAAGATTTGGACTTCTCATGAAACTACAGTAATCCCTTGTTTATGGCAGTTAATTGGTGCCCGACCACAACATGTGAAATTTTGCCAAGTAGGATTCATTATTAAAAAATAACACCAAATGATATTTTGGTGGTAAACCTGTTTATACCGTTCTAAATATGTTTTTTCTAACATTATTAGAGACCTGTAGATGTTAAATAACACCCCTGTAGTCAACCTTACACTGCTATTATTCTTTGTTTGCATCACATCCACAGGCTACAGGATCACTGCAGGGGCAGCCGTCACTAGCATAGCAAACTACCAAGCAAAATAGTTAACCTCCTATTTACTTAGCCCAAAAAATACCACTTCCACCTTGAGTAAGAGGAAAACCTTTATTTTCAGTTAGTCTCAGCCATGGCATGTCCTCTGTCATGTCCCTCTCAACCATGCATTGTAAGCCCAAATTTCATGCCACAGCATCTCAATAAGATTCAGGTCAGACTCTTCGTTTAGCTTTTCTTCAGCCAATCAGAGGTGGACTTTCCGGTGTGTTTTAAATCATTGTCCTGCTGCAGAACTCATGTTTCTTTCAGCTTCAAGCTTCAAGGACGTTCTCCTTCAGGATGTTTTGATAGACACCAGAATTCATGCTTTCATTCATCACAGCACGTCTTGCAAGAATTGAAGCAGCAAAACAGCCCCGGACCGTCACACTACCACCACCATATTTTACTGTCCTTTAACCTTAACTGGGACAAGTGAGGCCTGCAGTTCATAGGATGTTGTTGTTGGCTCTTTTGTGCCCTGTAGGATTAGTCGTCACTGCGCTCTTGGGGTCATTTTGGTTGGCCAGCCACTCCTGGGAAGGTTCACCATTGTTCCATGTTTTGGCCATTTGTGGATGATGGCTCTCAATGTGGTTTGCTGGAGAAATGGCTTTATAACCTTTTCCACACTGATGGTCTCCATCTCAGTTCAGTTATGTTTTACTAGGGGGGCAATCACCTTTTCCACACAGGGCCATGTAGGTTTGGATTTTATCTCACTTAATAATAAAAATGTTCATTTGAAAATGGCATTTTGTGCTTAGTTGTTCAAATTGAAATTAATTTGATGATCTTCAACATTTACGTGTGACAAACATGCAAAAGAAAATCTGGCAGGGGGTAAACACCTTTTCACACCACTGTATATAATTCTGTCCTGTCATTTATCTTTCTCTATATATTACAAAGTGGCATAATTAATTCATTTGAGTTAATTTAATTATTGTTGACTCAATTGACATTATTTATGTATTCCATGGCATGTCTTACAAAGCATTTAGAACATTGCCCTGCACAGAATACACTCTACAAAGACCCCACACACACACACACACACATAAGTTGTGAAAGTCAAAGTGTGTCAAATACACAAAGCATGTGTTTGTGACAAACAAAAGCTTTGCTCTTCCTTTT
Organism: Oostethus manadensis; assembly: GCA_024372805.1. Taxonomy (NCBI): domain Eukaryota; kingdom Metazoa; phylum Chordata; class Actinopteri; order Syngnathiformes; family Syngnathidae; genus Oostethus; species Oostethus manadensis. Next base: position 1,028,040 of record QODF01000004.1, on the reverse strand, counting down.
TATTGTCTTGTTAAACTTGCACAACCCCCTCACCAATCCAGACTATACACCCCGCCTCACCACCACCCCATGCAAGCGCGGGTGCTGTGAAAGCTGGTGTGGTCACAATTGCTTTGCGCGTTTGTCACTCGCCAAGACAACAACCTGTGACGGATGCTGGAGGGGACATGTTTTTTCTGACGACGGGGCGAGGACGGTCGTGAGTTGGGCACACCCAGACACACACACACCCACACACACACATTGAGAGTTGTTGACTTGTGCGGCCTAACAAATGCATCAGAAAGATCGGCATCAATTATTCAACCCACTTGCTTCCCAAAGAGTGTGTGTGAGTGTTAGGCCCGTTTGGAGAACGTGGCAGGGCTAACCATCAAGACAAGCGATATCAGTGCAGCGATATTCCGATGGGAATGTGGACTCCAGGAATGGAGGACGGCCTGCACCGGGGGACACACAACAGGAAAACATGTTTGCATTGATTTGTGTACCAATGAGGACTCTTTAGCTAACTTTATGTATTTGTCGACCACACTGTGTTTTCTTCAAATACTAATAGATGAATAAATACATCTTTACATGTGTGATTGTACCGCGATTATGCCACCAAACATCATCCAGAACCCTGTTGTATTTATTGTGATGGTGCTGTTAGACCTTGAAATAGTAATAATGTCTTCTCATAGAAGGCCTGTGCTACGTGCCTCTCACATAGCACAATCACTGTTGCGCAACATGTTATACATACTCCATTACAAACCATATATCACATCATGTTACACTTACTACATTATATAGTATATATACTTCATGTTACACATATAGTACTACATTACATACCACATATACTTCAGGTTGCACATACTACATTACATACTGTATACAATATACCTCATGTTACACATACAACATTCTATAGTATATATACTTCATGGTATATAAACTACATTAAAAAGTATATATACTTCATGTTACACATACTACATTATATAGTATATATACTTCATGTTATATATACTACATTATAAAGTATATATACATCGTGTTACAAATACTACATTATATAGTATATACACTTCATGTTACACATACATTATAAATCATATATACTTCATGTTATATATACTACATTATAGTATATATACTTCATTGTTTACTACAATTTACTACATTGTTTACTTCATTGTTACTACATTATATTGCATATATTCTTTATATTATACATCCTACATTATATAGCATATATACTTAATAATATCAATACTACATTATAAAGTGTATATACTTTATTTTATACATCGTACATTATATAGTATATACACTTCATGTCATATATGTACTACATTAAATGCTTAAAGAGAAGAGTGTTGTCATGTCAGGTACGTAAATGTGCTGGAGTGGCTGCGTCATCCGTGCATACACGTTTATTTGGGTAGACATCGACATCCTCGGTGCTGGACTTCCACAACATCCTCGGTGCTGTTTTTTCATTGTACAGTATGAAGCGACAAGGTACATGTTTATTGGTTGTGGGACGTTGAGATTTTAGTTTAGTGTAGACATCTTTTCAAATTGTGGTTGCTGCAGAACAATGTCTTACGTCGTACTAAACGCCAATGTTTGAAGTTGTCCATGATCATGCAAGTGTAAAAAGAAGTGAAGCAGAGTTAGTAGCAAAAAGAAATGCGGTGCAGTAGTGACTACTGACAGCATCCCTGCCATCTGGAAGCATCAATCCCCCCACCCCATCCCATTCACCCCCCACCCCAGTGTGTCACATCCTATTGGCTGAAAGAGGAGTAAAGAACACAAGTGTCCTCTCACACTGTCTCTTCCTCTCACAGCATCACATCCTCTCACAGCAGAATGGGACAAATGGCCGTGTGTGTGTGTGCGTGCGCATGCGTGTGTTACCTGTCATAAAGTGCTGCAACAGCAGAAAGGTTTGTGTGACAAGCACCCGGCCTTTTGAGTCCATTAGTTGCCACTTTTCACTCTCCTTGGCGCCTTGTCACTCTTGTACACACACACACACACACACCATGTATGAATGAATACACAATAAGTACACACACACGCAAAGACAAACTTGTACAATACAAGTAATCCTATGTGCAGTATATATAACACCAATGTAGTGGTGCCTTGGTTAACTTCATGAATCCCTTCCAGAAGGTCCAACTCAAACCTAAACGGACTCTTATCAAAGCAAATTTTCCCATGGAAAAGCATTTAACATTCCAGTCACTCAAAAATGGTAACACAAAACACATTCTATGGACAGTCTTTATAGTTTTACATGAAGAAAATGATTAGAAGTGACAAATCTTTAAAAAAAAAAAAATGGTTGCGTTACGCCACACCGACAACTAAGGTGATATCGTGGCGAAAGTGTTAACGTAGCATCATGAGAAACTGGGGGTTCAGTATCGTTGCTCAAGGGATACTTCGACATGATCACACAAGTGAGCGGAGGATCGAACCCGCAACTTAAAAAATAAGTGTTACGGATGTAAAATGTAAAAGAGGGTCACTCTTCATGCGTCGACAGGTTGATAGACGCGGGAACCATGGAAACATGGATGTGTGGAGCCGCTCCCGTCACATTTACATACCCCTGAAACGACGACACCCTTCCTTTGAGCTGTGAAATTGGGAGGTGTTGGACCCGTGTCTCGGTACGGTCCATCGCCTTTCTCTTATGTGCGGTTTGTTACATCGTGTGTCTCTCTACAACTCTGATGTAAACAAACACACTTGTCCTAAAATGCCACTCACGGCCCACAATGCATTGCACAATCACTTGCGAGTATTGCATGATTTTGTCTTTGGCGAGTCATCCAAGATGGCGGCGTAAACGAACCGGAAGGCATTTTGGGCGCTAAACAATGCATGCCAAGGCTGAATTTTTGGAAAAAAAAAAGATTTTTAACCAAAAAATGTGCTAACTGAGGCGGATGTTAACCAAGGTCTTTATAATAGTTATTACAGTTCAGATTATTTGTGTTGTATAATATTTCATGCATTCAATGTTTCACCACGTTGCATTCATTTCACCCAAACCACACACACACATAGGGCGGGGATGAGCTAATTGACTATCTAAATAAAGTCATTAATCACAGGTGTCAGATGAAGACGGACAGGTCCACAGAGGTGATGTTCATCAAATTAGCACCTCCCCCCCCTCCCCTTTTTCTTTCTTAATGGCTGCGCTTGCTCTTGATTTTGCTGAGTGTGCACATTGACATGCCAAGGTTAGCAGCAATGTAGTCATTCCGTACGTGTGTGTGTGTAACGGGGGGGTACATTTATGAAAATAATGAATAAAATGATGAGAAGAATAAACACAGCAAGGTTACGTGCTGTTTCGTTGTGCATTGGTCAACACTAACGATATCCTTCATGGCCCAAAACCCCACCCACGCAACACACACACTTTGGCTTTGTGGGCTCAGTTGGTGTCGTGTGGCGTTCTTGCAAAAATGTCTTCAATAGCGACGGCATTAAATTGGAGCCTCACTTTCATTCTTTATCTCCCAGCCTGTGGCGAGGCCATCATCTCTTTAAGGGCACCCAGGAAGGGTCCGCTCAGCCCCCTGGCGGCGCCTACAAGTTCTGTCGATGAAAGTAATGAAAAGAAAAGGTTGACTGGTAACCAGTTGTACTTACTGCCGCCAATACAAGCCAAACTTTGGCACCAGACTCACAGGGAGTGACTTGCCAGAATCAGACAGTCCGGTACCCCAAGCTCCAAGAGTACCCCACACGGGATTCCTCCTGGGAAGCGCTCTTCCCCAAGTCCACCACGGACATGTGAAGCGTTGGGCTCCCGTGCACCCCAAGGACCCTGCCAAGCATATCAACCAACCCGGTCCACAGGTCCACAACCAGGAAGAACAACACACTGCTCCTCCTGAATCCCAGCTTCAAGCGTCCTCTCTCCTCCCCAGACCACAGCGGGAAGATTGAGTATTCTCTGTTTGTAGAATTTTCCACACATGCAGAAATGGAGATACCCTTTTTCTCTCTCTCAGTCAGTACTTTGGAACCAACGAGTTCTGGCCACCACGCCAGGTGCCAACCACCTTCAATCAACTTATCCAGTGAAAACCAAAAATCAGAGGACAACACCAACGTCCATCTAGCACGAGATTTTGGAAGGGGGGCGGAGCAAGCCGTGCGTTAACAACAGACATTTTATAAGAGTATCAATGACTCGGGTTTTTTGGGGTCCCATGACGTAACTCCAATAAGTGTAAGTGTGGTGTCAGAAAGGGCAAAACCAATCATACTTAGTTACCGCATAATCCACTGGCATCGGAGCCAAATGGGGCAGTGATGTGGCGGGTCCAACATGCGTGGTGCCGTCATAACACACTTTCAGTGTGCATTAGCGCCACCTATTGGATCTATGTAATATAATGAATGGGCTTTAAAGGGCTAGTTAGTCTTAAACACACACACTGAGTATCAATCCGTTATGACAAAGGAGGAGTGCAAAGCTGCAAAATGACATGACAGCATCTTCCTGGCAGAAGGCCTGTCTTTCTAACACACACACACTCACGCATGCACACACACACACACCGGGTGATTAGTAGGTTGAGCCTATGACAATGTGTTCATTATCATTGTAAATAGATCACATGATCACGCCGCCGGCCAAGGGAAGAATATCAAGCAGCCTCTTTTTGTCCTGGGGGAGAAATTTCGCAAATGATGTCTCGTCCTCCACACCGCATGGATGCCTCGCCGGACCCTTCAGCGACCCCCCAGACACACCTCCAGCAGGCCTCACTACACCTTTTTAGTGCAGGGTGCACATGTCCTGGTTCTGTTTAGCTTATTCCCCAAATGACTTGTTTGCATGGCAGGAGAATCATCTCATCCCTCAACACATCACGCTTCCAATGTCACAGCTTTTTTATACACGTCCATGAATCATTGCTGTTTCGTGGTTGAATACGTGCTATTATTTTTTTTTAAACATGCTTGTTTAAGCAAATGTACCTAAATGAAGTATTTGCAAATATCAAAATGACTAAATGAAGTAAAATGCGAATATAAGGCGAAGGAGTGACATGTAGTTTTCTATACTGGTCACTAGGTGTCAGTAACTCCCCAAAGGAAAACTATAAACTGCAAATTCTCCCAATGCTAACACACGAGAGTCTCATTTATGTCTTATTTTTTTCTTATTATGTGTACTATATTGTGTAATAGGAGTGTAAAGGTGGGTTGGGTGTGGAACCAATTAACTGATAAACGAGGGACTTTTTAACAAATCACCTTTCCTTACATGTTGGTCACGTATGACTTCATTAAGGCTTAATATGATATTGGGATATTTGTAAAGTCTTCCAAAAGACAAAGGAAGGTCAAGAAGTGATATGTTGAGAGAGGAAGGTGGACAGGAAGTTACATCATGTAGAAAGCAGGAAGTCAGGAAATGGGAAACTTCACCTTCTCTTCTTTTTACACTTGTGAGAATGTTCCCACTCAAAAAGCTTTCATGTCGACCAGCTCGAGCCTGGAAGAGACTATTTTCACGATGTCCTCCAAAAAGTAGTAGCGGAGAGGTATCACTCCACAGAATATTTGTGAACATTTGCAATCCTTGGACACACAAAAGAAGCAAACGTGCATCATTCTAGGGATGAGCCGGATAGTCATGTACTGATAACGCACTTTTGCTGGGTACCAGCATGAAAGGAGTACAGCTTGCAATTATCCATAATTGTAAGGAAGCGAAATCCTCATTGGGTAACTACTTATCTGTGTTTTTTTTTCTTTGTGCTTGCTTCTGATTTGGCTGATGATATACAGTCAGTTGGAAAACTTTGCTCGTTGTACTGAACCTGTTGCTTTTGAGAAAAATACAATGAACAAGGCTGACAGATTATTTCCTTGCTTGCCGTTACGAGATGTTTGCATGAATTACCCAACTTCACGCAGATGATTAAATGGAATGTAGGATTTTGACATATCAGCTCTGTTAACATATGATATCTGATGTTAGTATAATATCAATACACGTGTGTATCAAAATACATCTTCATAATACAAATACAATAAATGTGTATAATATGAATCATGTGTACAGTATGTGAGTAAATGTATATCTTAAGAATAAAGTGTATATTATGAATAATGTGTACAATATTGATAAATGTGTTTCATAAGATTACAATATGAGTAAAGAGTATAATTAAAAAAAAAAAGCGTAGGCTGTGTGTTGTGAGTAAAAGGGAGGAGAGTGAAATGAGGTGCAGTAGGACTTTAGAGGTGCAGATGATGTGCTGACCTTGTCATGGATGGCAGGTTCTCAAAAGTTCTTGCAGGCTCTCGCAGGCTCAGGCTGCTCTCTGGTCTCCGTCTTATCGCCTCACATTATTTCTGCTCATTCCAGCGCTTATCAGGACGCTTTTTGTTTTGCTGCCGAACTCAAGGCCTTTGGAAAAACGCTTCTTGGAATCAGCAAAACATCACACTCGCTGTTTTCTATCCCATTTTTCATTCTTTCAAAGTAAAGTTTGCCTTTAAGGCGCTAATAAGTTTCACTTCCATTTTGCTCCGGCTTGAAGGTTGCTGACGTACACTGTACACAGAAAAACTACTGCACTCTGGCACAACACCAAATCTCATAAAGCTCAAAGCTGACTTTTTTACAAAGTCAATGTCAGACAATCATATTATGGTATTATGGTATTATGGTATAGTATCATACTCAGTACTGTATAATATCATGCTGCTATACCCAATACCCAGTACCTTATAATAGTATATTCTAGTATACAGAACTACTATACTCAGTACTGTATAATAGAATATTATAGTATACTACTATACCTGCCCCTGTATTAGTGACATTGCATACTTAGCAAAAGTAACCTTCATAATATTTAACTTCTTCCTTTTAAGCTTGGGAAGGCTTGCTAGCCCTCCCCCTTCCGCTACGTCACTAAGATGTCGACCAATGATGACCAAAGATACTTTACTCATGTCCAAGAGAAATTTGCATGTGTGGGATTTTGAGAAACTTTCACACCAACTATTACCACCCAGACCAGAGCCTTCAGTCATGAACAACATCTCCAGATAGCCGGCTGCTGTTTGACGCCTCTGCACAACCTGAAGCTCCATTGTTCTATTGAAGAAAAACATTTCAGGTGGGATTTTCTTGTCATGCCCCGTCAAGGGAGAAGAAAACTTCCACCTTTCAATATCCCAATTTTGGTGCTCTCCTGCAAATTCCAAACCTTGAAGGAGACCAGGCCTTTGAAGAGCTTTTTTCTTCTCTAGCAGATGGTGTCTGATGGTTTTCAGACTGCACTCAGCACCAGTAACAACATTCATTTGGGACGAGGATGGTCCCGTGTCTTGACGGGCAGCAAATGGGCTCCTCAGGCTCATTTGGGGCTATCACTTTTGCCATGTTGGGATACGTGACCCGACAGAAGCTTTGACAGGAAGTGAAACCTTTCAGTGTTGTTGATGTTTTTGTGAAATTTGGGTGAAAAAAGCGAATAACCGTGGTTTGTGTCAGCGTAGCATCACATGATCAAATTACACTTGTATGTTTATTTGTTATAAATGGCTTTTTTTTCTCATTCCCATTTCTTTTTGCATTTTAAAGCTCTACTCAGAACCTCCTTAAGATCCACCAGTGCAAAATACACATTTTTTGCATTTTTCAATTGCACTTAACGTTTGGATCAGGAGTGTCTCTTTCATTCCAGGAGTAAACATGATGGGATATAATATGTAAGCTTTGTACGCGATCCAGATGGGACCTGGAAAGGATGCATGAAAAAATGTCATTGTGCACCCGTGATACGTAATGGAGGAGCAGAGTCTTGCTCACCGTGCTCCATCTCATGTGGTGGAGCTTTTTTGGCTTTGAGTGTGAGAGCATGTCTTCATTAGCTGCATTAACATTCACAGCCTGTAGTAAATTGTGACAGTGAAAAGGTCCCCGTAACCTTTCCTTGTGCGCAAATTTACTTCCCCAGAAAATTACAGCTGGCACCGTCTTAATTAATGCGGCTTTCTACTCCTCAATGCCGCCAGCCTGTCAGCAGCGCAAGAAGAAGAACAAGTGAAATGGAGGGGAAAAAAGAATATCTGAAGTGACTAAATGCTTTGGCTTTCAGGAGGAGAAGAAGTAAAATCACCACATTCAAATCTTTACCGTATCAATTCCTACTCCATCACCTCCACACAGTCCAAAAATGTACAGCACAGGCCAAAAGTTTGGACACACAACACAACCTCACATCTGTGAAGTGAAAAGCATTTCAGGTGACTAGAACTCCAAGGCTTTGCAGCGCTATAAAAAAACAATATATACATATATGTCTAAAATATAAGACATATTCAGAGTTATTTTACACTTTTTGTAAGTGTTCATTCATAGTTTGAGCGAGAGTTTGATCATGGTGGACATGTCTTGCTCCATCTCCGCTAATTAGAGCAGCCAACGCCGCCATGCTGATGGCGTTTGCAGCAGCGGGATAATTGCAAACATCACAAAAGAAGACGCACTCTGAGTGCATCCCTGCATCTGCAAGTGAAACGGTACGCAGGACACAAAGCTAATGGCCGGGCTGGGGACAACTTGTTTCTTGAAAAGACACAATTACTGTTTGCTCATCCTCCAGGAGGGGTCCATGTCCATGTCCATGTCCAAACTCCCCACCGCAGGCTAAACCAGTGTTTCCCAAACTTTTTTTGCAGCTCCCCTTTTGGAGAGAAAATGATTTTCAGTTCCCCACCCCCACCCCGGAAATATATGGCAATAATGAAGTGCTTGTGGTAGCCCCGCGCCCCCCAAGTCATGACGGCGGGCTCCCCCTAGGGGGAGTACCCCCAAGTTTGAAAAACACTGGGCTAAACTAAGATAAGATAAGATCAGTTTTCAGTTTGTCCAGCTGCTGTGATCCTGCTCCCCCTGCCATAGGCCACAACAAAGTCATAGAAGGTCTTCTGGGGTGCAGGAGTTCCACCTGCACCCCAAAGGACCACAGCCTCCTGAGCAGATAGAGTCTGCTCTGACATTTTTTGTGTTGCCAGTCCTATCCAGTTTATGGTTCAGGTGAACACCCGGGTATTTATAAAATGTCACTATGTCAGCGTCCCTTCCCTGGATGTTCACCGGTGATGGTGTGGGGGCACCGACGAAAGTCCACAACCAGTTCCTTTGTCTTGTTGGCATTTATTAGCAGGTGGCACCAGTTGACAAAGTCCTGAATGAGTTCTCTATACAGCCGATCGTCCCCATCTCTGATGATTCCAACGATGGCAGTCGTCAGAGAACTTTTGTAGGTGGTAGGTGGGAGAAATCAGCAGTGTTGAGGGTGACAACAGCGCCGGGGGGCTCCTACACTGCAGAGACCAGTCTCTGACACAGAATCCCGGGTACACCATCCAGTATGTGAGGTGATGGTCTACCCCTGAACCTTCCAGCTTGTCCCTCAGCATGCCCGGCCTTATGGTGTTGAAAGCAATGCTCATGTCCAGGAAGAGGACCTGAACAGAGTTTACAGGTGACTCCAGGTGGGACAGGGCTCGATATAGACAAAAGTATTGGGACACGGCTCTTAATGAATGACAGTGTGTCCTTATTGTCCTTGACTCTCCACTCTTCATCTTCACAAGACATTTTGGACAATGGGTTGCTTTGTGGGAAGACTTTGCTCAACGTAAGGTCCAGCAGGCCCAACATGGCACCCACTTTGGACAACCCTGATCTCAGTGCGACCTGTCAAAATATGTTTGTCCACTTTCTTCTCAACAACATTCATTGATATGATAACTGATTAAAAACACTCATTTATTTTTGAAAACATGAAAATGATACTCGGTCCACATGCACCGACAGCGCAAGTGTGGACTGCAACACTAATTGGACAAAAGTACTGGGACACCTAGAGGGAGGCAATAGTGAAAAAAATATGGACGCAAATATCTTTCTGTCATTTCCTTCCTTGTAACGAGACGTCGCCGCGTTCCTCTCAGGTTCCAGAAGGAACCGGAATGTTTGTCATTTAAGCGTCTGTCGGCAGGAGAGCAGCGAGACGACCCCAATTAGCGGCGGCGGACATCGCTAACAAGAAGGCGAAGAAAAAAAAGCTTTTGCGTAATGAGAGACCCTCATTGGGTGGATTTGATCATGTGATGCTACGCTGACACAAACCACTGTTATTCGCTTTTTTCACTCAAGTTTCACAAAAGCAGCAACAACACTGAAAGGTTTCACTTCCCGTCAAAGCTCCTGTCGGTCACGGAACCCAACATGGCACCACCTGATTCATCTACAGTTGTCAAATCAGGAAGGATGACAAGACTTGAGCTCTTTTTGTCTTACTGAGGTACAACAAAGATGCAACAAAAAGCGAAAATGTGATGATGACCATAGAACGACCAAGGTATGGTTTTGGATTGTCCAAGCTTCATGAACATTAATTCTTTAATGCTGGTGTAAAAGTTATTAATAGATGGGCATTCGTGAATCGATGTGAATTATTTAACGCGCTCTTTAGACGTAAAGAGGAGGGAAAGTGGGAGGAGAATGAGGAAAGGAATGTGTGTGTGTGTGTGTGCGTGCGTGGGTGTGAGTGCCCACTTTGATCAATCGCCAGCGTCCTGCCTCTTCACTCAGAAAATTACAAATGGGAATCTTAAGATCTAAAGCCGTTTATCACTACAGGTAGCACTGCTGTGTGTGTGTGTGTGTGAGTGGGGGGGCATTCAGAACCAGTCCTCCCACCCAATGGAAGATGGAAATTACCCTCTCATTGGATCCACGTACAGGTCCTGAGCAGGGGGGCAACAATTTTTGCCTCCCCAGCCCGTCGCTTCTCACTGGTGGCAACGCCAGAGTGAAATAAAGTCCAGCCCCTCTAGATAAGACCGGTTCCAGATCCCTTGCCTTTTGTTGCGCTGAGTCTATCTGGCCGTCCCCTGAACTGCACACCAGTTCAGGCTCCTTCTCCACCATAGTGGTGACATTCCACGTATTGTGAGCCGAGGATTGGACCGCCTACAGATGCCACCCAACTAACTCTGGACTTGACCTATATACAGTATATACACATTGGGCTGCCTCTTTGGACTGAAGGCCTGGGCGCCATGGATTGCCATCATGACCCACCTCCAGGATCCGGAGACATGAGGTTTCACTGCAGCAATGTCTTCTCATGGACGTCTTCTCATGTCACGTGAAGAAAAGAACCAGGCAGATACAACTTCGTGATGGAAAACCCACCAGCTTCCACCAAAACCATCTCCGACTCCTTCTCCAATTTGATTTCCCTTCGCCATCTCCTCCACCATGACCTCCGTGTCCTCCAAGCACTTTGTACTGGTTGTCCCAAAAAGGAAGCATTGAAGAAGGAATCATCCTTTCCATGATGTAGAGGCACTTCTGTGGGGGGGTTATTGGGCCTTGACCCCCCATAAACGCATCCCGCATCAGGCGGTCAATGAGATCCCCCAACCCTCCCAAGTGCATTGCAAAGTCCAGCATGAAAGTGTGATAGATGAAGAGCGGAGGGCATTGATACAAATCAATGCCGTTAGCGTACGTGTCATTAGCCGCCGCCACGCAGCCATAAATCACGCCATGATCGGCTGTCACGCTACCGCATCTGCTCCTACACGGGCCCACTTCCGCTTTGAATGCGCTAAAAGATGAGGGGCGTCTTTAGGGAGGCTGACTCAGCAGCCAATTAGCTACAGTTACACTACGTTTAATCTGATTACAGTGAAGCCAAGGATATGATATATATCCTTTGGATATGTTTATATTTTTTCATATACATGCAATTGATCCCTTTGAAATCTTCATTACGTTTTTACATCTCATAAAAGTGTAAAAAGAAGTTTGGCACTGTTCATTCTAAGGTGTACAAATAACCCATTCATCCCTCATTGTATTCTCATTGGATCACAACTGGACTGTTTAGATTGTCCTGGAAGACGTTTGGCCTCGCACCTGAGCAGGCCTCATCAGTTCAAAGACTAGGTGAAGATCATCAATCATCATCAGTCATCACATTTAAATGGGATGTTACCGACCAGCCATTATTGGCGAGCAGAGGCTACTCTCTGGAACACATTCCTGTCTGGAACACCTTCTGGAATGCCTTCTTCTTTACAGGTTAAATAAAAGGCTTGCACGAGCTTCTCAGACTAGAGCTGTCCTATCTAGTCTTACTGGTGTGTGTCCTACCTAGTCCTTGAGCTTGAACTGATGAAGCCCGCTCAGATGAGACAACCTGAGACGAACCAGTTGCGATCGATTGAACGCCCCAAGAAATCAACATTTACAACATCTATCCATTAAAAACTTCTCAATTAAATAATTATTTACTTAATTTATTTGAAAAAAAATATATATATATGTGTGTGTATACTGTATATTATATTAGATGTGATTTTTTTCACATCATTTGTTATTTATTTAATTGTAAAATATATATTGTACACATATACATATATACAGTATATATATACTGTATATATATACATGTATATATATATATATACTGTATATGCATATACATATACACACATATATTTTTAAAATATTTAAATGATGGCTCAAATGATATATTGAGGGGTGTACCCATCAGCTGGGATAGGCTCCAGCATACCCGTGACCCTAATGAGGATAAGCGTCATGGAAAATGGATGTATGGAGGGTATCGTGTATCAAAAGTGAAAAAAGTACATTGTGAGTACACTAAACAAAAAAAGTACACTAAACAAAATAGTATTATTATATAGCAATAAAATACATTCAATAAAGGAATAAAACAAGATCTTTATTCTGAAACCAAAAGGTAAATCAATACACCAAGTCAAATCCAAAATATAAAAATATATAAAATATAAAGGTTGTTTTCTAAAGGCTAAAGAGACTAGTCCATTTGGAAGAAGTGAAGAAGCGAAACCCAAAAGTAAAGAGTTAATTTGTTGATGCAGAACTTGAAAGCTGGAGGTTTGGTGCAACTTTCCAGATTATCTCGTGAAAGTGAGACAAAAGTTTCTCTGCTAAACATGAGCATGGCCTGCAGGAAGACCAGACATTAATCAAGTCCGGGACTCAATTAATCAAAAGAGGACCGTCCCCGACTCACGACCCCGCCGTCCTAACCAGATCCCACGTGTCAATAGCCGCCTCAGCGAAGCAGCCAGCCAGAACCTCTGCAACCGTCCAGTCGATACAGAAGCCCGAGGATCAACGCGTCCTCCCACACCAACCACGTCAATGTCCACAGCAGGAAGCTGAATAAATACGCTAACAACATGGATGAATACATGAATACGAATATACACGAGAATACATCCCGTCTTTCTTTAGTTGGAAAAGCTACACCTACTCAAATGCAGAGAAAAGTACACAGTATGTTGTGCCTTACACGCAATCGGCACAAAACATATTGCTTGTCTTGTAATGTGTGACTTTATTTATGACCATGTTATCCAACCGAACTCAACAAGGACAATAATGACAATGTGGCATACAGCTATTAATATATAGGTAAATAAATAAGAAGGTACAAATCATAAGGATGACATCATCTGATTTGTGACAGAAGTAGTAGACAAATATGTGGTGATATAAAAATATATATACAGTAAATACAAGTGATAGACAAATAAGACTGTTATGTTAAGACAGGGCCGCACGGTGGCTGAGTGGTTAGCACATTGGCCACACAGTCAGGAGATCTGGAAGACCTGGGTTCAAATCTCCGTTGGGCATCTCTGTGTGGAGTTTGCATGTTCTCCCCGTGCGTGTGTGGGTTTTCTCCGGGTACTCCGGTTTCCTCCCACATTCCAAAAACATGCATGTTAGGTTAATTGGCGACTCTAAATTGTCCATAGGTATGAATGTGAGTGTGAATGTTTGTTTGTCTGTATGTGCCCTGCGATTGGCTGGCGACCAATCCAGGGTGTACCCCGCCTCTCGCCCAAAGTCTGCTGGGATAGGCTCCAGCATCCCCGTGACCCTAATGAGGATAAGCGGTACAGAAATGAATGAATGTTATGACAGGTCACTTCCTGTCTATGACACCCTCACGCCGCCATGCACATACTGTGAACGTCTTACACGATGGAGGCCATTCGGAAGCTGCTGGCAGAATTGCTGAAAAGCAAAGACAATACAGAAAAAAGCAAAGACAAAATGGAAAGACGATTTGTATATTTCTATTATTGATTTTCTTTACATTTTCAAATGTATTTCCTTTTCATGTGATTCCATTTAGAAACCACTCTAATTAGATATTCTTTCAGTTATTTTCTTGAATTTCACTTTCTGTTTCAAAGACGCTTGTTGTGGCAATATTTTATCCGGCAAATGTATTTGAGATTGAAGCCATATTTAATGTATAAGTTTATTTTTGTCTAAAAAACTTTCATAACTTTCACGGACAGAATTTCTAGGCTCAGCCAAGGCCTTGAGAGAGTGCAGTTTGGTGACCTTAGGATCTCGTCTCTGCTATTTGCAGATGATGTGGTCCTGATGACCTCATCAGACTGTGACCTTCAGCGTTTACTGGGTCAGCTTGCAGCTGAGTGTGATGCTTCTGGGATGAGACTCAGCACCTCCAAATCCAAGGCCATGGTTCTCAGTCGGAAACGTGTTGAATGTTCCCCCCGAGTTGTACGTAAGATCCCTAAGAGATAGGGTGAGGCGCTCAGCCATCCGGGAGGAGTTCAGAGTAGAGCCGCTGCTCCATCACATGGAGAGGAACCAGTTGAGGTGGCTCGGGCATCTAGTCCAGATGCCTCCCTGGTGAGGTGTTCCGTGCATGCCCAGCCGGGAGAAGACCTCGGGACAGACCTAGGACACGCGAGAAGGAATGTGTCTCACAGCTAGGCTGGCCACGCCTTGGGGTTCTCCCGGTGGAACTGGAAGAGGTGGCTGTAGACCGGGAATTCAGGACTTCCTTACTGAGAGTGCAGCCCCCACGACCTGGACTCGAATAAGCGGAAGAAAATGCAACTGAAGGGAATGTTGTGTAATGAAAATATATATAAACACAAGCAGTTGACAAATAAGTTGTGATATGAAAAGGTAGCAGAGGTTTAATTGAATACGTGTTTCTATGATTTTTCAAATTGAAGCGCTTTCTTAGATTGTTTCAGATGAAAGCAGAGGATGTAGGAATAAAAGGTGTGCACAAGGAACATCTCGAGGGAGGTACTGTATATGTAAAGAAATGAAAAAAATCATCCATTTAGAAAGAAAGACAATGTCTGGTAGCAAGTACAGAAATTCTTTCTTCTCATCGAGTCTCATCGGTGCAGGCAGCGATGTCTGAGTGGGATTTGCTCTCTGAAGGTTGGACATGTTGGACGCTTGGAGAATGAAGCACTGACAGAGAGCAGACAAGGCTGAAGATCAACAACACATTGGACACTTCGACCACCAACCTACCAAGCATACACCTCGAGGAGTAGTCCTCCCACAGATGTACTTTCCTCAGTCTGTTTGGACTTTTAATAACAATCTCTTTTTCTTTTGCCAGAAGTTTGTTGTTGTCTACTTAGCAAGGAGCTGTAAACATCAGGGCAAGAATCAGGGAACTTGAGAAAGAAATCAAAGCATCTAGAGGGACCTCCATGATGGTTCCAATACAGCAAGACCACTCCAACTAACCCCGAGTACATTATTCCAGGAAAGGGTGTAGTCAAAGTTTCCGCACCTCGGAGACATAGATGCTCCCAGCTCCTCCTTTTCCCAGACTGCAGACAACTGTGGCTTGGCAGATTTATGACCTGCCTCCAGCTACTATAGAGTGGTGCGACTACTAATCCATACCAGATGAAAAAACATGTTGTAGAGTATTACTCCGGTTTGTTTGGGTCATGTGACCCGGATAACTTAGTGCAGCTCCACACCACCCGTGGGTTTGATCAAGAGCATCCAGAAGATCCTCTTGGATTTCTTCTGGTCAAGACAACACTGGACGGACAGCCATCCCTTTACTTGCCAATCATTCAAGGAGGACCAGGCCTGGTGGACATCCAAGCAAAGATCACATGTTTTGTCTTGCTTTATGACTGTAATCCCAGGTTCCTTTGGGCACCTGTTGCTGACACCAGGAAAATCGAACCTTACTGGACTGATGCTTCTTTATTTGTCAGTACAGCAGACCTGCTATCTGCTGAATTTCTCAACTCACCAAAACTGTTCCATCCCTCTGGCTGATGAAAGAACCGCTCTTTTTCACCGTCCTAATAAAAAGTACCATGCTACGTTCTTCTGGCCTGAGAAGCAACCTGAGGGAGTGGAACTCTACAACATTTGCCTCATTTCCATCAGAATCTTCAAGTGGGCGGCACCAGAGCTCTGTGCCTACTTGCCACTACCAATATGGGCTTGTCCTTAGAACCCTACAAACTGTGAACCTTGAGAAGAGGGCTGTCCGTTCAGTTTCCCCTCACTAGCCAGGAACCCAGCAGTGGGGAAGTGGCAGGAGGGAGGTGGTCAACTGCTGACGCTAGCGACTCCTCCCTTGGACAAGTTTCTCACAATGAGAAAGCTCAGTAACCGAGAGTGCACTCCTCTCCCCCAGAGGGGCCCGCCCCACTTTTTGAGAAGCACTGGTATAATGCATTAACTAGTAGGGTCTTGTGCACTATCTGGAGAGTGTCATGTACTTGGACAGTAAGTCGCAAAGTGAGGTGGGGTTGCTGTAGAATCGTCTGGACTACGAGGTACAGGACCAGAACCAGGAAGGTCTTTGATATTTGTACCTCATCACCTGATGTGTCATTTAAGCACAAGCAATATGTAATAATACATTCAGAAGTTAGTAGAGTAGTGAGAGAATCAAAGGTGGAACTTGTGTAGTTTCCAATGGTTTTTGTGTGTTGTGTGAAATTGGACTGCCTCTGGTCATTATGCTAACCATCATCCAGCAGCAGACAAGCAGCCCAAATACAAGGCCTACAGTAGCTCGGAAAGATGGGCTGGAGCACATTTATTAGGATCCAAAGTGCTTCTACGTTCTCCTTCTTTGGCCCTGCCGTCTCTCTTGTGTTTTCCTTTTCTTGGTGGTGGTGGGGCAGCCGGACCCTCGCATCTCGCTTAAGATGAAGGCCGGTTTATTCCTCTTTGCTCTACCACGCGGATGTTGGCTTACCTGCCTGCACTCCTTTGTTAGTTTACTTTAAGGACCCTGCTGAGGGTGTAAAGTTGGTTCACAGTTCCATGACCAGGACCAACACTATACTACTCCTCCTGAATCCAAGATTGGACTATCAACAATCTCATCCACCTGCCAGCTCTGCCACTGAGGCGCTTTTTCACCACCTTGGCACTGCTTTCTCATTGGAGGACATATTGGTGGCATTAAAGAGGTCTTCTAAGTATTCCATCCACCCGTCCACAACATCTCAGGTCGAGGTCAGCAGCACAACATCCCCACCGATCCGATTGTTGTTTGGAAGATATTCCTGCCAAGGTATTGAACAATGTTTTTAACACTGATGGGTTGTGTCTTCTTTCATTCTGGTCTTAGACACAGAACTGAGACCGCACTACTTAACCCTTTAGGCTCTTTTTTTTTCAGTTTCCAATTTTTGTAATTTGAAGATGGTTAGAGATAATGGCATACTGAGTATCAGAAAAACCATCAACATGACCCAGCAATTGTGATGGTGCTAAATGAACTCATTTAGTTTGCTTATTATGACGTCGACCCGACTCAGAATTTATCATTCGCCATCTCCACGATACCAGCTAATCCAAATGTCCAATCCACTTGTGGTACTCTTCATACCTATCTTTTAGCAGTGCATTTTTGGTAATATTTTTGATAGTATCAATCTACACACATTTCTCAATTGTTTGCCTACTCAAGGCAATGCATTAATACAGCATTAATGTTGAATTTATTATAGCATTAATGTTGCATTTAATATAGCGTATAGCATTAATATAGCATTAATGTTGCATTTAATATAGCGTATAGCATTAATATAGCATTAATGTTGCATTTAATATAGCGTATAGCATTAATATAGCATTAATGTTGCATTTAATATAGCGTATAGCATTAATATAGCATTAATGTTGCATTTAATATAGCGTATAGCATTAATAT